>JAPDVR010000013.1:36875895-37010895 GCA_026230005.1 Gila orcuttii | reverse complement strand
AAACCCGACGTTTACACAAGGGGTTTTCAAACTGGGGGGAGTTCTAAGGGGTACGTGGAAAAATTGTGTAAAAATTTAATAAATAAATAAAGTAAGATCAAAACATATTGGCCTGCTTTCACAGACAGGGCTTAGATTAAGCCAGGATTAGGCCTTTGTTTAAATAGGACATCCATGTAGCTTTTATAAACATGCCTTACAAAATAACATGCCTGATGTGCATCTTGAGACAAAACACTGACAGATTCTGAGGTATGCCCGTGCAAGTTTCTTTCGCTTAAAACAGCTCAAACATGCAATTTAGTCCAGGAATAGGCTTAAACCTATGTCCGTGAAACCAGGGGATAATTAATTAATTAAATGAGAAATAAATAAGGAAAAAATTATCAAAATAAACAATTAAATAATATTAAAATACTGTTGCTTTGGCAACTTCTTTATTTTTATTTAATTTTGGTAAACATTTATTTTATGTCAAGTTAAAAAAAAGTTATGGTTTTAATGGTAACACTTTCAATAAAGGTCTCATTTGTTAACATTAGTTAATTCATTAACTATCATGACATGAACTAACAATGAGCAATACATTTGTTATAGTATTTATTAATCTTTGTTAATGTCAGTTAATAAAAATCCAGCTGTTCATTGTTTGTTCATGTTAGTTCACAGTGTATTTCCACAATGAAGCCTATTCGTAAATGTTGAAGTGAACATTAACTCAGGTCAATAAATGATGTAGAAGTATTGTTCATTCTTAGTAATGTGCTTAACCTTATTGTAAAGTGTTACCGTTTTAGTTCAATATAATAACCCAGTACAGTACTATGGTGAGTAGAAACGAAATACTTTTCAAATATTTTTTTTTACACAGTTACAATATTAATTACAGTATAGATTAGGTTTTTATAAATAACAATATATGGCTGACTTTTACATTTTAATGGAGGTCCCTCGCATGGGGATGGTCATATTTGGGGGTTCGTGCCATTTAAAAGTTTGAAAACAGGTTAGTTACAACAGATTCAGCAAAGGTGTTGTAATTAGAAACTGATGCAATTAGTATGACTCTGCATGTCTGTTTTACTGATAAAGACTTTGCTACATGTCCTGTTTCATAACTTCTACATTTAATTTCAATGCAGAAAAGCCTGTAAACATTGCAGTTTATAAAAGGGTTTATTATACTTGGCACGTCCCTTCTTCTGTACCTTGTAAACGTATATGTCAGCTATGAATTATGCATTATGTCCACTGCGTCTGCGCAGTCTGGAGGCAACTAAAATGACTAAGAAATAAAACGTTAAATTAATTGTAACTTTTAAACCAGATTACGAAGGGTGTCATGCAGACATCAAAGAGCCTGTCAGGGGAACAAAAAGGACGGGGTGGTGAAATTATTTGAGGTTTGCTGGGTTAGTCTATGGGAGACCCCATTCTTTTCTTACATGTTTAAGCTGCAAGGCACTGGCATTTAACTTATGTGAATTTGGTTCGTTATATTCAGGTTTCAATGTGCATACCATTAGAAAAATTATGATTATGAAAGTGTTTAATGTTATATGCTACTGTTTTAACCTGTAGCTTTTTGGTAAAAATCCAATTATCCTAAGCGATGGATAAATAAATAAAAACATACATTTTCAAAAAATAAGTTTATGGTGTGTGTGTGTGTGAGATGCAGAACAGATCCTGACTCCAGGCTAAATAAACAGGACCTCTGGCAAACCCGATTTGCTGCCAACTTCACACAAAGATAGTTAATCTCTAACATTTATTTTTAGCTAAACATAAAACACAAACTAAAACGGACATTTGGTTGTCAGTGATTTTAGGTATTTATTTAGGTATTTTTAGCCTAACGCTAGCTTATATCCAATGCTAACCAATTCTCTGACATGCTAGCGGGATAAACCTTCAAAAACAGCGATTTACTGTCTTTAAAATGAAAATATCACAAGGAAAGTGTGTATTACCTGCTAAACCAATCAACTGTGTTGTCAGAGGGACGATAGTGAGAGAGGTATATTCCTGTTGAAGTCGACTGTTTGTGTGCAATTCCTCAAAGACATCTGCTTGCATGAAAGTGCGAGTCAAACTGTGAAGCGCAGCCACGTTAAAGAGAACATGAACGTGACTGACCGCTAGAGGGACAAACACTACTAACTTCATTGCGGTCATCCTAGACTACACATTTTTGGCTTTGATAGCTGCCTACCTAGAATACTTATGTGCACTATTATACCTGCCTACCTGTAGTTTGTATGCATTTATACACAATACCTGTTTAGCATTTTGGCCATATAGTCGCCTACCAACACAGCATTATGGACATTGCAGTATAGCTTAGCTACCTATATAAAAAGGAATTTGCGATACATCCACTTTATATGCAAGATATAAATTACAAGAGGTTATTTACATGGAGACCTTAAGTACAGTAGCATAGACAGCTTTTTTTACATTTATTCTACAGGTCAGAGAGAGGGTGGTACAAGATTATGTAAACCTTTTTGGTGCGAGGAAACTTAAATTGAAACAAGTGTACTTCAAGGAGAAAGAGAAAAAATATATATAAATGAGTTGATTGTTAATATCCTTTTACATAGCATTTCTAAAGCAGCAGTAGGCTAAACCAAAAGACCAATAAAGGGATTTTTCAAAAAATATATAAAGACAGTCAGGAAGGAACAATATAAAGAAAAAAGACAGACACAGAGCTGAGACTTCACTGCTAGCCCAGCATTTCTGCCCTTCCCCCACAGAATACTTATGTAAAACTTGTGAACAAAAATTAAATTGTAACCGTTTTATTAGTTTATTCATTGTATTCGTTTATATTTATTTACAATACAATACTTTCAAATAAAACCATTTAAAATGTTGCATTTTCAATGAGGAATAATTAGAACTTTTTTCTTTTGCACTTCTTTATACTTTGTTGTTTATCTTCTTTAATTAAAATTTGATTGTATAACATCCAGATGATGAACTCCAAATTAAAAATATACAATCCATTGATAAACTCTGAACTGGCCAGAAACAAAGCACTTTTCTTTAAAATGTATGCTTTGTAAGCTATGAAGAGCTAGCAAACATGAGTTTTGGCATCTGCCAAAGCAAAACGCTCTTAAAAACATCCGAATGCCAAATAGAAGATAAAATATTGTAAAATAATGTGATTAACAGCACTGAAACTAGCTGATTTAAGATGATTTTTACAAACAATGATATTGAAACTCAGCAGTATTCCATAAAATAATCATCCTCCTCATCACTGTCATCAGCTCTGGATGGGTTATCCTTATCTGAGAGCATATTCCACACCACAAAGTCATCATCTTCAGCTGCTGAAAATGAATGGAAAAAAACAACATGGATAAACAACACAGTATAGTTTTCAACTCAATGCTCTGTATCAGACTACGTTCAGATTGCAAGTCTTAAAGCGACGCAACGATAACAACAAAAACCGGTGGTGGAATAAAAATGTCGGAGGTATTCATATGGTTGTTTAAACGGTTTGTCCAAAGATTTCGGCTGTGACTACAGCATGAGATGATAGATAGATTTGATTGATAGATAGACCACCACAATGTATGCATACCTACATGTGGCACTGCCAAGGCTTTCAAAACGGAAGCAAGAAAAATGGAGGTGCATCATCTTGCTCTCCAAATAAGCACCCTATCGAGTCGCGGTGCAAAATTCCTCCGTCACACAAGTTCTGCACAGTGACTCGAAAGGGCACTTAAATTTGGAGAGTGAGACTACATCATTGCAAAAGCAACCCATCCATGCAGATAGGTTGGTTATGTTTGGACACACAAATCTTATTTGATCACTCGTAATTAACATTGAAGACAGTCTGCCTGAAAAGATCTGATTAGAGAAAAAATCTAATTTGCATGCAGTCTGTACATAGCCATAGTTACCATTATCAAAAAAGTAATGTGCATACCAACACATCTCTTTAGGGTCTTCTTGACTGCTGGAGTTGGTGTAAGTTTGTCCTACACAAGAACAATATTGCATCACCATCATATTGATTAAAAAAAGGAACACTTATGGGAACAATGTTGAAAACAAGCAGGATTTTAATTTTGTTACCATTGGTGCAGCCTTTTTGCCCCGTTTCTGTCCTTTTTGTTTCTTCTGAAGATGAAAAATGTACTTGTCCATGTTATTTCTAAGATAAACAAAGAATTTAACTGATTTATACAAAGATGCAAATTAGACATCTGCTATTTGAATATTTCCTTTTTCAAATGAGGCAATAAGCCAGATGAGTACACTCAGCATCCGCCCACTAAATACTCCAAAAGCATGAAAAGCTTTGGCAGTCGAGATAAAAACGTACTTATTGATGGATCCCAGCATTCCTGGGCTAATATGCAGACACTGAGGGGTTTTAGCAGTAGTAGAGTTGCTAGAACTCGGTGTCTGAGGGTTCTGGAGCTGACTGAAATCCTCATCATCTCCATTTGCAGCAAATACAGGCAACTACAGAAGACAAAGGTCAAGTTAGAAATTTTTACGGTATAAACAAGATATCTGATTAAGGGTTTATCGGGTCTCTGTGTGCAATTTTTATGAAATCTAGTTCAGTGTATGTGGATCTAAATCAACAAACATAAAAGCACCTTGATTTGTTTATTGTGCATTGGTGAGCTGGTAAACACATCATCATGGTCATCTTTAGGCATGTGCTCCAAGAAATGCCTCATCTGCTGTCTCCTTTTAAGAGTTCCAGCTTTAGCAGTTATTTCAACTATTTCCTTTCCTGTGAGCAAAACATAAGCTCAGGCATTTTCAATTGTATGGATTTGCAAACAAAAAATTCCATAATCTGTAAAAACTGTCATACTCATAACTCATCAAGCTATACTGTAAAGGATAGGTTACCTGGTTCCTCAGTTGCTGCTGGTTTCTTTGTTGCTTTTTTACTGGGTCTTTTGTTGGTCTTCTGATGGGCATTATACTGTTCCTGACACTCTTCAGCCGAACGAGTTCCAACAACATAGGCAACATTTGCCCAGTATCCGCTCTTATGCTTGGGTAATGAGTTGACAGCCCTTTCCAAAGAGATACACAGTGAAATCATTTCTAAATTGCATCCAATTAAATTATGTGAATTCGTTAAATCATGGCTAGAAAACATTTCATATCAAAAACAATTTTAGGTTGGCTTTCAAGATAAAAGCTTACTCGTGTAGTTTTTGTAGCTCTTCTTCAATCCATTTTCCATCCAATAGCTCATCTTGTTCATTCGTATTGCCTTTTTCTGTTTGTGGCTTTTTGCTTTTAGTGTTTGCTTTTCCCGTTTCAGATTTCTTTGATCTTCTGTTATTTGAAACAGCACGTTGAACACTTTCCTCATCCTCCGAGTACTCGGAATGTATGTCCTCTGAGGAAACCAGGTGTCCATTCATTTTAAGTTCAGAATTACCTTTCCTTTGTCTTGTCCTCTTCAACAATAACATGGACTTTTTGTCGTGTTGTCGTCTCTCTTCTTCATCATCATCTGTGGGAAAATCAATAGATTCTCCTGCCAAAAAATCATCTGAATTTCTCAGCGAGACCTTTTTTGGTCTACGTGAACCTTGTTCATTTTGTTCCTCATGACTGGTAGAGTCTTGTGGCAAAGAGGTCTCAATCTTATGAGGTTTTGTTAGCTGTTTACAGTCTGTGGACCGTTTTCCTCTTTGCCTTTTTGGAGGGTCTGGAGATGCAAATGAGCTGTTTGAGTCAGTAGAGTATTGGGCTTTGAAGCTTAAGCGAGTGCTTCGGCGCAATGAACTGTTATCGTGTGGCATGGAGTGCGGTTCATCCTGAATTTGTTTTTGGGAAAGCTTTCTGTTGTGCTTCGTCTTCGAATCACTCTCAATGCCAGTTTCTTGTTCATCAAATGGCATTCCTCCATCTCCAAGTGAGAAATTAGCATTCACTGCATCAACTTTTGTGTTCTCTGTCATTTCTGCTCCAGAACCCACAGTGGCTTCCACTCCTCCAAACTGTTGTTTTCTCAGAGAGGCTCTTTGATGTCGACTAGCTTTTTGTTTCACCACATGACCCGAATTCGAGCTGGGGGCCACAACCAGGGGTCCTTTCTGAGCTCTTGTAGGTTTATTCAGTGAGGTGCTCTCTATTTGATTGCTTTGAGATGGGGCATTCCTTTGGGGCTTGGAATGCTGTTTGATCCTCCTCATTGGCACTGACAGGTCATCTTCACTGCTAGATGCGTTACATTTCCCTTTTGTAAAACAAATAAATGTGAGAATTTGCAACTTAAAAAAAAGCAAATGCACTTTATAAATACAAGCGTGTTATCAATAAACACCTCTTCCCCGAGTTTCAGGCCTGAATGATTGTTCCTCTGTGATTTGTGATGTTGCCAGAGTTACTGGCTTCTTTGGCTGGAAAGAAAAACAACATCATATTTAAGAAATGGCCCACTTGCAACATAATATATAAAGCCCCTGTGAATGTCACTAGAGATCAAAAGACATTGACAATGCTAAATAAAATGATAAGAGTACCGTGGACAGCAGTGAGGAAGAATAGTCTTCATGGATAGTGACATTCATGTCAGAGTCCATAACAATCCTCCCTCCTTTCCAGTATTCCAATGGCGGTTTGATGAGTCGGCCACTGCGGGAAACTTTTGCACTGCCCGGCTGAATGCTATCAGTGGGCGTGATGGGAGCTGAATAACACAAAAAATTGTGTGACCTTTACAAACCTATGAGGATGGCGAGAGTTTAAACTAAATTATTTGAATTGGGATTACAAACATTCTTGATCCAGACGCTAATAAAACATAAACGCAGCTAGACTTTAAATGAATCAATTATTTTTTATCGATTCAGTAACAAATGATTCAGATTGATTTCTGAACCCATTTAACCTGATTCTTCAAAAAGAACAATACGCACTCACATTAGACATCATTATACAGCCCATTCTTTGCTCATATGACATATGATATACTCACAGGTTGTAATGCCTTGAATCTTGGGATGTTTGGATGTTGAGTTTTTAGAAGACTGTTGATTTCTTGCTTTGGGAGGTTTTGCACTGCTGTCATCTTTCTGACCTTTCTGTGATCTAAATCAAATGAGGTAAAATTGTTTAATGAAATGTATGGTCTCTTTTTTGATGATACATAACGTAATAACAGAGTTGAGGCAACATACCCCATATGACCACTCAAAAACTGATCCAGGTACTCTTTCCACATATTTGGAAACCCAAACAGAAACTTCTTCAAAAACCATGATGGAAATGCTGTAATGGTAAAAACAAAATTGTTAAATGAAGCAAACACAAAGGCAGGCAACCTCAATTAAAAAGCATTTTTCTTACATGAATTGGGATGTTTGGCCATTTTTCCAATGAGCACATAGGTTCTGCCAGATGAGGTCTTGAGCACATTACTCGAGACTCTTTCAGTGATTAAACTGCTGTGCCAAGGTATCATAGTGTCTCTGTATTTATCAAACAAAACCACATTAGAGCTACATGATATCTGAAATCATTCAGCTAATCTTTGCAATGGGTTTGTAGAATACACTTTTGTGTATTAATGAAAAGTATAATGCTGTAATATAATACAATTTACATTCATGTATAATGTAGCAGACAGAAAATATGACAAGTCATCAAGATTTACCAAAGGCACAATCAAACAAAACGAATAAGGAAAAAAACTAAGTAAAAAGCAAGTATCTTACACGCGAATACCATCAACCACAAGGTCTTTGTTGAGCAGTTTCAAAACCCATTCTCTTAAATGAATCCCCCTCACCTAAAAGACAAGTACAATGTCACCACCATTACAAAATATAAAACTTTTTTTTGCATTTAATTTTGTCAATGATCTTAAAAACCACTAAGAAACCATGATAATTTCCTTAACTTACATTGGTTCCTTCATCTAGCGCTATGGCCGCTCGTCTAGCTTGTTGTTTTGACTGAAACACAGACGCTTGCTTTCGTGGGATCAAGACGCGAGGAGAAAGCTGCAGGAGAGGATCTTCCAGAAGATTATGAGAGGGCTGAGGGGGTCCAGGGACAATTTCTGTGCACTCCGACTGATCAAACGGACCAGATTCAGAACTACTGGACGTGTCATTTTGGAGGTCTTCCTCATTGTCTTTTTCTACACACATGCTCTTCTCACGAAATACAACACAACCACCTGCAATCAAATTTCAGAGCAAATCTATTATGATCAGTGTCATATTGCTCTTTGCATGAGTTATTTTTGCATTCTTAATCAGATTACAGTAGGTCTATGTCTATAACCCAGTGTTCAGTAAAAATCTGAATCAGATCTATTATCAAGTAGGTTTACACACACAAGGAATTTGTCCTGGTGAAAGGAGATGCTTCCAGTGCACAAAAAATAAAGATTAATAAATACACTCACAACTGGTCATCATAAACAAAGCTTTATATCAGTTTATGTTTATGAAAAAGGAGATTCATATCAAGACACATACGTCATACTAAACTACTGTAGTTTTATGAGTAATGCAGGATAAAATGAAACATTATACCTCTATTTCCACTTAGATAATTGATGGGTTTCTGCTGAAGCTGGGCTAATGTCTCATCAGGAACCACCTTGTCCAACAGCACACAAGGCTCTTGATTAAACAAACAAAACAGATTTTATAAATTAATTGAGTGCCAGTGAATACAACTGTGCTGAAATGTCAGAGAACAACAATTGCAAAAAGCCATTTTTTAAAAATAATATTATATATATAATAATTTTAAAAAATCATACGTATGTTTCTGTTCAGATTCTCTGGCATTTGCTTTAGCCTTGCTTTCATCTCTGAGAACATCTCCCCAGGCATCTTCTCCAGTAAAACATATGTCTCTAGACACACAAATAAAAGAAAAGTGAAATTAAAAGAATTCAATTATATGTACTACATCTGAAAAAAAAAAAGAGAGAACTAACCAATAAATGACCGTGACTCAGTATTAAAAGTTTCATTTTTTCTTCCAGGAACTTTATGAACACTGATGGAATGACTTTCCTGTGGCAAGTTCATTTCTCCAGTCTGTGCATCTCCTCTTGGCGACTGTGGAGGTGAGAGGGCTAACACATATGTCTCCTGGTTGGCGTTACTCTTTTGTGAGTACTGGATCAAAGGGTTCGAAGGCATATCACCACAGATCTCCTGATGATTAGAAGCTGCCCCATGCCCAGCAGAATTCTGTCTCTGAACTTTTGCCTTCATTCTCGCAAAAATCTTTGCTGGCGTCTCAGTGCACCTCTTCAGCATCAGGTTAGGTTTGTCTTGAGGGGTTACAACCTCTGCCGTGGCATTGATACTGCTGAGCTCGCAGGGGATATTTGGACTGTTTTCTTCAGCACTCTGTGCAGTGGAGTTCATCACCAACATGCCTCTGTTTGAATTCTTTCTGCCTGACCCAGCAGCCCAATTGTGAGCTGTTTTAGGTATGGTTTTGACAGGTGTGATCATGTCACCAGGCTTAGGGACTTCAAGAGGTATGAAATAGTCTTGCAGTTGATGATACATTGTTGAGTAAGAGGAAAGATAGTCTAACTGTTTACAGACCCGTTGTGGTCCATGTTTTCAGCAAAAATCCTATAAGATGCAAAGAAAATTAGCAACAACAAAAAATTAATTTTGCACCCTTGAATTAATGAATTCTGGTCCAAATTGCACCCTTCCATGAAGAATTAGTCACATATTTGTAATATGACATGCAACATCAGTTATAAAATAACATTAAAAATGAATAAACATCTTAATGGAATTATACTATAAACACTTCTCTAAACCCAACGATTTCAAAGCTTGCTTCTGGCTGTAAAATACTAAAGCTATAACGAAAAAAAAAACGTGCACACTTAACGTTATCCGTTGACAAAATATGCAAAAAGATCGATTACATATCAGTGAGCGAAATAAATATCTAACTTAATATATAGTTGAGTGAATCATATTATGGCCTCCCTTTACAAGTTACAACAACAACAACAACAACAACAAAAAACTCACCCTAAAAACTCGTTTGAATTTTCCCGGATAAGCGAATAAGCGAGGCTAACGTCTCACGTCGCGCAAGCACTGCGTCACTTCCGTCAATGTTGCGTGCCAGTGAGTGATTCATTTAAGCGAGTCGGTTCTTTCAAAGAGTTAGTTTAAAAAATGGGTCAAAAACAGTTATGTGATTATTTTACCTCAAAACGCCATACAACGCAAGGCATTGCGTCTTGCTGTTCATCACATCAATGACTGTTCATTACGTTTTCAGATTAGGTTTGATTAATTATGGCGTTTACCAGTTTAGTTTGAGCCACCCGGCTTATAAAACAAAATCATTGAACCTACATAAATTGCACTAAAATTGGTTTGCTTTTTATTTGAAGACTGTAATGTAACAGTGAGTGTAATGCCAAAAAGGCTTAAAATGTCAGACATAGGGTGTCATATTATACACTTTTACATTTTATTTTAACCAATTTTTTCCTAATACGGACATGGTAATCTGATGCAGTAAAAAACAAGTTTGAACACTCTTTTAATCTTATTTCGGATAGCAGGTGTACTTCCGGAGTCGTGAACGAATCGTTCAGACTGGTTTGTGAACCGGTTCAATTGATTAATCGAAAAGATCCGACTCAAAAGAACTACACATTATGCACCACGTGTCGGAGTGAATACAAAATGATTAGTGTATAAGAAATGGAAATTTAGGAAATACATGTGAGGATAACGTTAAAGGAGACGATGTCCCCATTTCAACTAACGGATGAGATCTGGATCCAGGTTTTTGGATTTCTCTCTGTTCGTGATAAATTGAGTGTTCGTTTAAGCTGCGCGTGCTTTAAAAGACTGATCGACCATTGGACCTTATGGAAAGACAGCGTTGTTGTCCTCCAAAAGTTCGAACTCTACGACTCACATTTTTGGAAAACTCTGCGCCAAAGGAAAACCAAGTCCATTGTTGTTCAAAAGGCAAATGCAAAAGGATTGCGACATATTGTGACTGCACTTCCGTGGATCAGGTCGGTGACTCTGGCTCAATGCAGTGATGGCAAAGCTCTAGCAGAGTTGGGTGCTTTAAAACACCTCGAGAAGCTTGTCATCCGTCAATGTTGCTGTCGGAGTCTAACCAGCTCACTTTTATCTTTGAGACAACTGACTCATCTCTGCTTGTGCGAGGTTCAGAAAGCTTCAGTATCGGAGATAAGTGCTGCTACTTCGCAACTTGTCCAGCTTACCTCACTACACTACCATGAAGATAAAAATCCTATCTTTAAACCTGTCCTTCGTAGCATGTTGAGGCGTCTGCCCAAATTGAAACACCTTTCCTTGAGATTGGGACCAAAGTATGGGATTCTTCCGGATGATTATTTTTGTCCAACTAAAGCATGTGGGCGTCCTGGTATGTAAGTTATGCTTCATAAAGAAAACAACATGAAGTAAAGAGTATATTTTCACACTTGTCTTTCACACAGGAGTTAGTCCGGATTCAGAGTTCGGGCTGAGCAGTCTGGAGCTGCTGAACTGTTATGATCCCTGCCTCTCCCCTGTTGCCTTTGACGCCCTGTCCTCCCTTACTAAACTGACGGTGCACTATAAACAATGGTGTGATGATCCAACCCTTTGCCGTCTCACAAAATGGTTGCAAGGGCTTCGTGTACTCTCAGAACTCAACATTTCTTGTAAGTATAAGATAATGCATAAACACGGGTTATATATCTTTAATCTTTACCTCGCAGATTCGATAGAAAACGGGCTTCAACCGGAAGTTACAAATAAGATTAAAATGCAAGCAGAAACTTGCAGCATATTGCTTGCTTGACAGAAAACTACAAAGTTAATACAGACAAGTTTTCATTTTCATTGACACCCATAGGTTCATGAACAAAATATAACAATAATGATTGCTATTATTATTAGTAGTAGTAATAAATGTAGTTATTGTTATTTGTTACAATATATCTTACTACTATTAATTTTTACATTTTTATTATTATTTTATATTGATTTTAATCTATTGACAGCCCTAGTTTGTGGTTCAGAAAATGTGGATCATTAAACAAGTATGTTAGGGAAGAACACAAGAGTAACAATTCAGCATTTGATCTTGATTTTGCATTTAGATTATACAATAAATCCCTCTACATTTTTGCTCTTTCTTTTGTATTTTCTAGTAGGATACCCGCTCGGATTCTATGCTAAATCAATACCCAGGACCGTGCGGCATTTGTCTCTCATGGGAGTGAGGGCAGATTTGAAGGTAGTCAGGATCATGGCAGAGCAGGTGCCAGATCTCCTTCACCTCCACTTGGACTTGTGTTGTCACGACATGTGTAATATAATCAAAGAAATTCCTCAGATGTTCCCAAAGCTGCAGATCCTAAAAGTGAGGTGAGAGTTCTTAGTCATGAACTGTCTAATGTCAGAATAAGTAAACATGCTGCTTTTTGTTCATATCTGACCTCGGTTAACTTTCATTCTAAATAACTTCTCTCTTTCAGACACCAAAATGTTCCAGCATCAGTGTTTCTTCAGCTTCAGCATCTGCCTCAACTTCAGCAGTTAGTGATTTTGGATGCACCCCAAGGTCCCAGTCCTACTATCCAAGATCTGAAACGAAAACTTGATGACCAAACAAACAATAAAATCCATGTGCTTCATTCCAATTCAAAGGACCAAACCACTTGTTCTTGTGGTATTAATTGATGCACTTCATTGTTTCTTATGTGCAACTTGTGTATATGATATAGAGGAATATAGAGGAACATGTATGTGAAAGATGGAAAATGGGCATAAATTGTAAATAGTGATTATTGGACATTTTTTTTACATTTTTGTTACATTGTCTATGATATTGTATGCCATCAGCATTCACTTGATTCTTTACAAAGTGGAATATATTTAGAAAATAGTATTATCTCTCATAGTCTATTTGTAAATCGTCTCAAATAAAGTAATGAAAGGAAATAAAGACTACAATAAGAAGTCTTGTTTCAATCCTTAACATCCAAACCCCTCCACTAGGTGGCAATCCATTCACATTTGAGTATTTAAAAAAATATATATATACTTCATTTTCACTCTTCATGTATCCTTCCAGTTAAAACACCAAAGTATATTATAACAAATATGTTCAAGTTCTTTTTTTTTCTTTTTTTTAGATATACCAAGATTTATATCAAGTAAATATACCAGATATTTTCACTTTGGAACTACAAATATATATTAATGCAGGCTATTAACAAACTGCCTCAAATACATTTAAAATGAAAGCTTTTATTTATTAGGAGCCAGGCACTGAAGGTGTTATCGTTGAAGGCACCTATCGTTGGCGTTCCTATTATTATTATTCTTTTTCCGTTTCTTCTCCGCTCTGGAAGTCTATGGCTACCCATAGAACCGCTTGCAGGAACGTTACGAAATTTGGTACACAGATAGAGGACAGTCTGAACTGTCACCATTGCAAATTTGGAGTCTCTAACTCAATCCCTCTAGCGCCACCAACTGTCCAAAGTTGCACTCATAGATATAAACACTACATGTCGTCAATAGAGCCGCCATCTTGAAACAGGGGAACCCCTCATCAGCGTCAATGTAGGAAAAGGTCTAACGGAAATGAAATCACCATAAATCGTCATGAATGCGATTTTCTAGTTGTTTTGGTTCGTTCCAACTGTCAGACATGTATTTATTATAGAGTCCAGAGAAATTGTAAAAAATTGTACAAAATTTCACAATCTTGTGAAATGTAATCCCTTGCTGTCTGGTTTTTAGATTTCGTTCGTGTAAACATCCATACGCAGCACAAAAGTCCGGCATCATCCATGAATTCAGCGTTACCTAGCTACTTCCTATGACAAGACCCCTGTTCCAAGATGGCGGCGGTTTTGACGCATGTTTAGAACCCCAAGGCGACATCTAGTGTTTATATCTATGGATGCTACCAAGCCGACCAATCACAGATCTTGGGGTCCGCATCGTCGCGACGTGTAGTTACATTTTTGAGGAGGTGCACGTTAGGGTACGGCGAAGGGTACGCCGTATGGTACACGTCTGTACATATGCTACGCCATACCTACTGCGCGCACCTGACGCAGAAGTATAAATTGGCCTTTATTCTGACCACACCACATAAGATTCGTAACAGTGCCATCTATTGGTTGAAAGTGATATACCATTATTTGATTTTTTTCAGGCATTTTGCCTAAAATAATCTTAATAGGCTTTTAATTGCTCATTGTTGCAGTTGGTCTGATGCCCACCCTTATTTGCATTGCGTATTGTGCCTTCTTTGTGGTTGGCCCCTTAATTGCTGCTTGCAGCTATATTTAAAGATTTTTTTTTTTTTACCACATTGTGATTTCACACATTTTCAGTTGTATGAAAGACAAATAATTATGTGAAATGTTATCGAAACAGGATTATCATATTTTATTTTATAGTTAATTGCTGATGAAACAGTTAAGTTTTTTTTTTTTCATTCATTTTCCAATTTAGCAATTTAGACGTTTAAGGATTTATGATATGAAATTAATTTTAAAGGCTTTCTATCAGGTTTTACTAATCAAGGCCCAGTAAAACTGATGAGGCATTCATATAATTTAGAAGCAATTGTGCTAGCAATTAGCTGCAGTAAAGCTGATCCATCATTGCATATAGTACTGAAGGGTGAATGTTTGGATGTTTTAATCCCACTCAAGGTTATACAGTTGTAAGAGCTTCCCAGAAGTTTTATGGTGTATTGAAGCTGTGAGAAGTCTTCCATTAGCCGAGGATGGAGCATTCATCAAATGAGAGATGACAAGGACAACATATCATTCCACGTTATATCCCACTGAGGGAGAAATAATGTGCTCATAAGTAACTGGAGACTGAGTGAAAACACTTCTGGAGTAACTTGCAATGCTGCCTGACTTAAACAGTGTCCATTGAGAGGCCTGCAATGCTTCAACATCCAGTTCTATCTGCAATTAGAAAAGTGTTGTAGCTTAGCATGCGTTTGATGTGAAAGTTCCGGTTCAGTCTCCTTAAAATATTTCACATACATTTTTTTGACATTATGTTTCATTTCAGGCTGTGTAAATGTTCTACATTTATGCATGTTCCAGAAATTTCAAGATCTATATGTTCTAATGCTTCAGTCATACACTCAGAGATGAGTAGCAAAGGAGGGGGGGGGGGGGGGGGGGTGGGGGTTGATGTTTTCAAAAGCTAAGACCAAAAATACCTAGTTTTACCCTGATGAGTCTGCTATTGCAATTACGAATTAGTGTTGCATGGTTTTCTCTGAACATTGTATTGCCTCTAAATTAACAGAGATCCTCTTGTGTTTTATTTCTTTTCCAGATACAAGTATTATACTGTCAGAATTCACTCAGTCATTCACTCAGTGAATTCACTCACTCAGAGTTCACTCAGTCATTATAGAATTAGGCTATCGTGACAGAATATAGCATTTGAATCGAAAATGGGGCAAAATTTTCTATTAAAGCATCTTTTGAATTTTCCTTGAAAGTGTTTTGAGCCATAATACGAGCTTGGAACACTCTGCAGCTTTTGACTGCTGTTGTGATCTGGATGGGAATTTTGGATTTCTTTTAAGTTCATGATTAGACCCAAAAATTATCTGAATGGCAGGTCTGCTGGAGCTGAATTCAAGGTAGCTCGTATGAAGCAATAAAACGCCAGCCCTATTAGTTTTAATTGAGATGAAATTGGCAATGGAGAAACGATACAATAATGGCTACGGAGGATGGCATGCACCTCCCCACATGATCACACATAATCAATGCCATTTAGTGGATGGTATCATCTTGTTGGTTTCTTCCATTACAGTCTATGGAGGGATTTTGCATTCTCTTCCACACACAATCATTTCTCATTTTGAGTATGTGAATGGCGAAGCCCCCACTCTACTGTGAGTAAACGACTTCTCCATTCTTATCAGAAAGCAATTTGCTCGTGTGAGACAGTAAAGTCCAAGCTCTCCATCATTATGAAATGGCTGTCCATGCCGTCTGATCTATGAGAAAGGAGATGCCGTATGAACAGACTGACTATATGGGAGATAGCTTGCCAGCTCATGCGGATGCAAACGCTGTATCATGCCGGGACAATGAAACCTGTGTCGCAACTAAAGGGAGCTATATGGGAAACTGGCGAAAATAACGTCTGTGCAGGAAGATATATACATACACACATATATGTAGGCTACAAAATACACAAAGTGGTTTTATGTAGCCTAATAAAAAATGTTTTATAATTTTAGGCCTATATTTTACCAAAAATCAAAACAGGTTCTATTGTGACAACTTATCCCAACGTGTTCAATTATGTTTGAGTTATGTTCATATGTTTTTTTCTGAAAAGAAACCTATAGGCTTTGAGATATCAAGTGTGACCGCTTTCCCTGGATATAAATAGAGGTCTTCAGAAACAACACAGGATTCCCTTATTTTGTCAGCTAAATCACTTTGCCCTAAAAGTAAGCCTTGGAAGTTAGTAAGTTAGATCAATAATAATAAAAAGTTCACGGTTCTCTGATGTCGGTTAATGGTCACATGACAGGTAAACGATTTAAAAAATATATTTTTTAGTAAATGTTTATTGTTATTATTTATTGATTATATTGATTATTTATTAATTATGATTAAATTACTTAATAGCTTTTCGTTAAACTCACAAACCCCTGCAGTTCCTTCACGAACCCCAGTCTGGGAAATGCTGACCTAATGTAAAATTGAATGCACTTCATGTTGTTGATAACAAAGAATGGAATATATTTTCTTTGTATTCGTATTTCTATAATAATATGTTACAAGATTATCCTATTCAAATCAATGTAATAAACGAGTCAGGTCCAAGTAATCTAAAAAAAATTATCAAAAAGTAGTCAGAATACATTACTTAAAATTAGTAATCTAGATTACATTACTAACTACAATTTTTGTCATGTAATTTGGAATCAGTAACTGACTACAATTTGTAAGTAGGCCTCATCTACCCAGCACTGCCCACAACTTAATATTAGATTTCAGGCATTATATTAAGTATATTTCCAAAATTATGTTCCTAAAACATTCTAATAAAAAAAATCCTATATTTTTAATGTGTTCATACCCCATTAGATATAGGCAGAGAACAAAAGAGAATGATGAAGTGGCTGAGCAAAATAATGAAAGAGAGAGAGATGGTCAAACATGTGGACGAGTGCCATAAGAACATTTCTATTTCATAAGCTGCTCAAAGTGCTGATGTACAAAGAATGAATAAATTATTCCATTCTTTGAACTAGAGTTTGAACAGTGTGTTCCTTAGGGAGTTGACGGAAAATAGACCTAATGATGACTTTTTCATAAATAAAATGATTTGCTTCTAGACAAATACTTTAAATGATATTTGGTAGTGCATGAAAACATACATTATTGATAGATAATCTGAAAAATATCAATTGGTAGGTTTGTATGGGGAGTCGATTACATTGTTATTTAAATGAGAGAGACAAAAGGCAATATAGCATTAATAAATCAAGAGTTGGGAGACATAAAAATCTTTTTTTTTAAATATGTTTGTGTTAGATCAGCTGGACCGAAGAGACACTATATACGAGTAAAATTACACAAACCAACATGTCGGAGAAAGAATAGTGCTAAGGTACTGGATGTGATCATTTCTCACAATTGGTTTAACTAATCATACCCGCGGGTTATGCTCTCTTTAAACCCCGGCCGGGTTATGAAACCCTGTTGTGCTCTAAACTGCCTTTAGCAGTTAGCAAAAATGAACAGCATGGAATGATGCAGTGCATGAAGAATCTAAGCAGCCAGTCTAACCAATCTAAGCAGCGCTTACAGCATTAAATATTCATGCATTTTGTAGTTGCATAAACTTCTAAAAGTTTAAGTTCTAAAAAAAACAGTGGCTGCAAATGACTTAACCAGGGTAAAAAAGTTATTTGTTATTACTGTTGCACATTTCAGGAGAGTTAAGAGTGGACTTTACGTGGCGACATTTCCCCACATAGACAAACAATTATTCAAACATAATGAGTACATTTGGCGATAATCATCCAATCATTGTTACTGATCTCATAAATATGCATAAAAGAAAGTAAACCCAGGGTTTAAAAATGTACAGTGTGAAAGCGTCTCATGTTGCGACTGTAACCATGGTGGTTGAAATAAAATGCTGTGTGGTCAACCAATCAAAATGCTGCGTGAGTCCCATCTATCACTGTTTTCTATGTTCATAGAGTTAGTTTGTGGAATAAATATATAGGCTATAATTTGTGTTTACACAGCTTTTTTTTAAATGGCGGCTGGTGTTCTGCGTGCGTTAAGCTAATCACCGTACACTTATGTCACTGGTATTCCTATAGTGCTGGAATAGACCCTACTCTGAAGTAGGAGCTAAATTAGTTCCTCCAAAAGGAGTTCCTAGAACTAAAATCATCCCTAGTTTCTGCGGTGCAAACACGCCAAAAAAACGGGTACTTCTGCCAATAGGTCTAGGAACTATGAAAAGGAGACCAACTTTGCTACTGCATAATCTACTACCCAAGCTCCTATTGTCTGTGACAAGGAAAGTCCTGGCCTACAAATTTCCTCCCCTTAAAGGACAATTCCGGCGCAAAATGAACCTGGGTAAATAACACATGGGTACCGAGTCGACCGTTCTCTGAGATGCGTTCCCTTTCAAGGCGGTAACTCAACATTACGTCAGCTGTAACGTATATGGGAACTCCTCCCTTCTCCACTTTCGCTGAAATCTTATGGGCTGACGCCAGTTGGGGACAGCTGGCCAAATTGACGCGAAGCATGCAAATACTGACAGGTTCGCGGGCAGTATAAATTGCATGAGCCCCTGGTGGGCCCTACCCCGCCCGAAGACGAGTTTGACTCTGTCAGCTTCGTGGACGCGAGCTATGAACTAGCGCACCAGTCGAACCACGAACGCCGTGCTACGTGCTGATCGATAGTCACAGTTCCCTTTCGAGAGGTCTCTCCTATTGCGTAAGTAGCTTACGCTATGGGAAAACTCCTTTTCTCGAGAATATTGAAGTCTTTATGTAAAACGCATTGCAGTTGCACAGCTGACAGCAATGAACGAAGGAAGCTATGAACTAGCGCACATTGGCTGTGCTGCGGCAACTTGCTCGAACCAATGACGGGGCGACTCTGAATGCGCGTCCAATGAGCGCGCTTCGCGCCCGCGTGCGTCAGGGCCAGCCAAGATGGGCGTGGCCAAGAGCTATATATTGGGCGCCCCGTCATGAGAGTTCTTTAGATTTAATCTCCTTCAGCGAACACCTTCTTCGCTGGATCCTCCGGATTATTGAAGCCTTCGCCGCCGTCGAAAAGCATACCAGCGGGATTGCTACGAGGACGTCGGCACCTTCAGCCGCCTTCGAACGCCATCCTACTGAGCCATCCGGCGTGCCACACACACGCAAGTATTTTACATCTGTTCGCCCCGCGACACTTGTAAAAGAGCAATTTTTCTGAGGCGTTGTTTCAAATGCCTTCCTGCGCGTCGTGCAGAGACCTTCTCCCGGACGGGGATCGTCACATCATCTGCGCTCGCTGCCTGGGCTGGGACCACGCAGAAGCTACTTTGACCAAGGGCGGATGCCCGGAATGTGATGATCTGGGTCTCTCCACACTGCGGGCTCGCCTCGCCGCTCTCGCCGCGAGCGAGCCCATCGCCGCCACCCCTCTGTTTGAGCCGTGCACTAAGAAAAAGCGCCGCTCACAGAGGCTTCCTGAACCTGAGCTCAGTGACGTCACGCCGAGCCAGTCTCCGCGTGCTTCACCGCCACTCTTGCCTTCCCCACTGCCGGTTCAGTTCACCCAGCCGGACCCACACCCCTCTAGCAGAGCGGTGGGCCTTGTGACTTTCGGCGCGTCCGAGGACGACGGGGGAATGGATGACAGCTTGTCCATCGACGCTGCATCGGACGACTGGCCGGGCTCCACTCTCGACCCCGCCCCGTCGACGCTAGCTAGCACGAGCGGGGGCTCCACCATGGATACCGAGATTATCCGTGTCCTCTCTTAGGCCGTGGAAGACCTCGGGCTCGATAAGTCTTCTCCCGAAGAACCAACCCGGAGCCGACTGGATGAGTGGTTTCTGCAGGGGCGCCAGCAGGCCCCTCGGCAAAGGCCTTCTCCCTTCTTCCCGGAAGTTCACGACGAACTCACCAAGTCGTGGAAAGCCCCCCACTCTGCGCGCCTAAAGCCTTCTTCTTCGCTCTCCTCTGTGGACGGCGCGAAGGAAAGAGGCTACGAGGGAACGCCGCCCCTTGAGGAGGCCGTGGCCAATCATCTCTGCCCGCCCTCCACCACCGGATGGAAAGCCAAAGCTTCCCACCCCTCGAAGCCCTGCCGCACTACTTCTGCTATCGCCGGTCGCGCCTACGCCGCCGCCGGCCAAGCTGCATCAGCGCTTCACTCAATGGCGGTACTTCAAGTGTTCCAAGCCAAGCTTCTCCGCTCTATGGACGAGTCTGGCCCCGAACCCGAAGCCTTTAGGGACCTACGCAGCGCAACTGATATAGCTCTGCGAGCCACGAAGGCCACTGCCCAGTCTATTGGCCGTGCCATGGCTAATTTGACTGTTCTCGAGCGCCATCTGTGGTTAACTCTGACGGAGATGAAGGACGTGGATAAGGCGCCATTTCTCGACGCGCCTATCTCCACCAGCGGGCTGTTTGGACCGGCGGTTAAGGGTTTCGCCGAACGCTTCACTGAGGCCCAGAACGCTTCACAAGCTATGCGCCATTTCCTGCCCAAGCGCTCAAGCTCATCGCAGAGCAGACAGAGACCGCCACAGCCGCAGCGGGCTAGAACAGCTCCCACCGCCTCTCAGCCCGCGCCTCAGGCTGACGCTCGACGCCGCTCACGCTCTCACAACCGCAAGCTGCCTTCTGAGCGACGGGGTCCTCGGCCCAAGATTGTGCTGAACCCTGAGCCTCGAAAGCCGTCCTAGCCACAGGAATGAGAAGAGAGAGTGCGTGTCTCGCAAAAGCCGGACCACTCTCTCTGCAAAAGCTCAAACATTACCCAGTCCCCTTACAGGTGGCTGGATATGTCCATACAGCAGTCAATGGGCCAGTCACAGAGCTCGCTCACCTGCAAACAAACGCCGTTTTTACGGCGACGCACAGAAAACACAAAAAGAGTCTTTTTCTGCCTGTCACTAAGGGTTCACATGTCCACAAAGTGTGCATTCCCAGATACTGACAAAACAGTGCCAAATTCATTCGCAGCTCAGGCTGCGCACCCCATGAATGTAGATCACGTGCCTACGGTCATGTACGCACCACTACACACAAGCACTGTTCACACAGTTATAAATTCATCCCCAGTAAAAGCGGGAAACATTATAAAAGTGACGCGTGTGCCTACCACTGTTTATGCACCCCCACTTATAAACACTGTCCTTACAGTGTCAAACACAACCCCAGCTCAGGCTGCGAGTTTTACAGACACAGCGCGCGCTGTTGTAATCACACACGCGCCCATTCACTCAGCTGCTCAGCGCGCGCCCGCGCCTCTAAGAGCTACGAGCTCAGGCGATTCGCTGGCCGGGTCCCTACGTCACAGCGGCCCGCCCCTAGCCTGTTTTCAGCCCATATCTGTACACGCAGCGGCATGGGAAAACATTCCAGATATGCCAAAATGGGTATAAAGCACGGATACTCGCTCCAGTTCGCTCGCAGACCACCACGTTTTACGACTGTGGTCGAGACGAAAGTGAGAAAGGAGTGTTCACAAGTTCTACGCACCGAGGTGCGCAAACTAATAGAAAAGGGCGCTGTGGAAACTGTTTCCCCTTCTCTGAGCGAGGCAGGTTTTTACAGCCGCTATTTTCTCGTCCCGAAAAAGGATGGCGGTCTCCGCCCCATCCTAGATCTCAGACACCTGAACAAAGCACTAATGATTCACTCGTTCAGAATGTTAACAACCAAGCATATCCTCGCGCAAGTACGCCCAGGAGATTGGTTTCTCTCAGTGGATCTGAAAGATGCTTACTTTCACATTCCAATAGCGCCTCATCACAGGCCGTTTCTGAGATTCGCTATCGAGGGACAGTCTTACCAGTACACAGTACTTCCGTTCGGCCTGTCCCTGGCTCCCCGTACATTCACGAAATGTATGGATGCAGCACTTTCCCCCTTGAGACGAAGGGGAGTGCGAATACTAAACTATCTCGACGATTGGCTGGTTCTTGCACAATCAGAAAGTCAGTTAATAACACACAGATCTTGGATTGTCAGCCATTTAGAATGCCTAGGTCTAAGAATCAATTTTGCAAAAAGCATACTATCTCCCAGCCAAAGGATTTCTTTCCTGGGAATAGTTCTAGACTCGATGCAAATGACAGCGCGTCTCTCATCAGAGCGCGCGCTCACCATCCGGCGCCTTGCAACATCATTCAGGGCGGGCGCGCGCGCCCCCGTCAAGCGGTTTCAGAGGATGCTCGGTCTCATGGCCTCAGCATCGGCCGTACTCGGCCGGATTGTTAGGATTGTTGGATTGTTAGGATTGGACAGCTAGGATTGTTGCATATGCGCCCTCTCCAACGCTAGCTCAAGAGCCGCGTCCCTACTCACGCGTGGCGTTCGGGCCACTTTTTAATCAGAGCGAACCACAGCTGTATAAAAGCCCTGACGCACTGGAAAGCCGCCGACTGGTACCAGTCAGGCGTGAGTCTGGGTGTGAACACAAGGAGAAAGATGATAACGACAGATGCCTCCAAAATAGGTTGGGGGGCCCTTTACGAGGGCAGGCCTGTCTCCGGCTTTTGGTCAAACCTGGAGAAGCGCCTACACATAAACTGTCTGGAGATGAAAGCGGTCGCTTTGGCTCTCAGAGCCCTGCTCCCACACGGTAGTGTCGTACATAAATCGCCAGGGTGGACTCAGGTCGAGCTCCATGCATTCAATGGCCAGGAGACTCATTTTATGGTCCCAGCACAACTTGCGCTCGCTGAGAGCAGCGCATGTGCCAGGCGCCCTGAACCAGGGGGCAGACATGCTATCCAGAGACAAGATTCTCCCAGGAGAATGGGCTCTCAACCCGCTGACGATTCAGTGGTTATGGAAAATCTTTGGCAAAGCGGAGATCGACCTCTTTGCCTCCAAGGAGAACGCACACTGCTCTCTTTTCTTCACAAAAAGCACCAGAGCTGACCGAGCCGCCCCTTATATGCCTTTCCCCCGATCGCGATGCTGCCGCAGGTCGTCAGTCGGGTCAGAGAGGAGAAAAACGCAGTGCTTCTGATAGCCCCACTCTGGAAGAACCAAACATGGTTTCCAGATCTGATGCAAATGCAATCTGCACCACGGCCGATTCCACTGAGGCCAGACCTCCTCAGTCAGGCCAGCGGGATGATATTTCATCCCCGCCCCGATCTGTGGGCCCTTCATGCATGGCCCCTCAACGGGTTCCCAGGAACCTCACGAGCGGAGCGCTAAAAACCATCGCTGAGGCGCGGGCGCCCTCCACTAGACGCTCATATGCCCAGAAATGGAAAGTGTTCAGTGACTGGTGTAATGCCAAGGGCCTGAACCATGAAACATGCGAGATTACGAACGTACTCGCTTTTCTACAAGGGCTTCTGGAGGCGGGCCGCACCCCCTCCACGCTCAAAGTATATGTGGTGGCAATCACAGCGTCACACGACCCTGTAATGGAACGTCCATTGGGGAGAAACTACCTAATTATTAGTTTCCTAAGGGGCGCTAGGAGGATGAACCCTTCACGCCCCCCCTCAGTGCCGATCTGGGACCTAGCTACTGTCCTAGACGCTCTTAAAGGGCCCCCGTTCGAACCACTCCGAACCGTGCACCTTAAACAGCTCTCGCTCAAGACTGCGCTATTGCTGCCACTCGCCTCGGTCAAGGGAGTGGGCGACCTGCATGCGCTTTCGACAAGCGCTGCTTGCCTAGAATTCGGACCTAACGACTGCAGGGTCGTCCTTAGGCCAAAACATGGGTATATTCCTAAAGTGCTCACCACTCCCTTCAGAGCACAGGTTATCTCCCTAACTGCGCTATCGTCTCCAGCAGACGAACACGACGCTAATCTACTCTGCCCCGTTAGGGCTCTCAGAGTGTATTTGGAACGTTCTGCCCTATTCAGACAGACAGAACAGCTGTTTGTATGCTTTGGCGGCCGTACGAAAGGTTCCGCCGTTTCAAAGCTGAGAATCTCTCACTGGATAGTTGAGGCTATAGCGCTGGCTTATGAAGCTAAGGGACTTCAATGCCCCTGGGGAGTCAAAGCACACTCCACCAGGAGTGTGGCTTCTTCCTGGGCATGGTCTAGCGGGATACCGATCGAGGATATCTGTGCGGCGGCAGGCTGGGCCTCACCGTCCACATTTATCAGGTTCTACAACCTACAGGTCCCGACATTGCATTCCAATGTACTATCAGCATGATGCTAGTTGAACTACGAGTTTGTATCTAGATTATGTATGTGCTTGTGTCACACTGAGCGCCTTCTAGCCGCTCTGTATTTTTTTCCCACATATAAAGCTCGCCTCTGCCGGCTAGTTGGATGATAACTTTGCTTTTCAGCTCAGGCACCTGCCTCTGGCTATCATAAGGTGAAGTTCAGCACGCACGGCGTTTTGCATGGTGTTCCCATAGCGTAAGCTACTTACGCAATAGGAGAGACCTCTCGAAAGGGAACGACTCGGTTACTAACGTAACCTCGGTTCCCTGAGAGGAGGGAACGAGTATTGCGTAAGCTGCCGTGCTTGTGCTTGGTTAGTTCGCTTCAGTCGTTTTAACCTAAAGAACTCTCATGACGGGGCGCCCAATATATAGCTCTTGGCCACGCCCATCTTGGCGGGCTCTGACGCGCGCGGGCGCGAAGCGCACTCATTGGACGCGCATTCAGAGTCGCCCCGTCATTGGTTCGAGCAAGTTGCCGCAGCACAGCCAATGACCGAGCTTCCTTCGTTCATTGCTGTCAGCTGTGCAGCTGCAATGCGTTTTACATAAAGACATTAATATTCTCGAGAAAAGGAGTTTTCCCATAGCGTAAGCTACTTACGCAATACTCGTTCCCTCCTCTCAGGGAACCGAGGTTACGTTAGTAACCGAATCGTTCAGTTCACATAGCATGGCGTTCGTGGTTCGACTGGTCGAGACTGTTTTCCAAAGATGGCTCCTGCCTATATACGCGAAGTGTACTGTCTTTATAAAGTATCTTCTTATTAAACTCTCTGTACACTTACAAAGTTCTCAATGGTTCGGTTTGCAGGTACAGACCCTCATTATGTTTCCGTGTTAGTGTGGGGCTATTTTGAGCCTTGTTAGTGGTATTAACTAGCGATTTTTATTTTTACTTATTCTATGCCCCAAGGGTGTAGGTTTGGTTTTGAGATTGGTGGGGACATTCCCAGAAGTTGAGTTATCAGGAAATTAATCGGATTAATGTTATAATATTAAGGTTTTTAGTCTATATTGACCTTAACAATACGCTAATGAATTCTGTAATGTTACTATTAAAGACAAGAAGGGAGTTTAACAGAGAGTTAACTTTACTCCGTTCATAGTGCAATGCAATAGTGCAATAAATCTTGTTCCTTGCGTTTTGAAGAAGCCAAACACATGTCTGCATCTGTCATTAAAGGGATAGTTAAGGGGATAGTTTACCCAAAAATGAAAATTCTGTCTCTCCCGCAAGTTGTTTCAAACCCTTATGAATTTCCTCCTTCTACTGAACACAAAGGAAGATATTTTGAAGGATGTTGGTAACCAGACAGTTGATTGACCCTATTGACTTCCATAGTAAGAAAAAAAAATACCATGGAAGTCAATGGGGCCCATCAACTGTCTAGTTACCAACATTATTCAAAATAACTTCTTTTGTGGTCAGCAGAAGAAACAAACTGGTTTGAAACAACTTAATGATGACAGAATTTTCATTTTTTAAGGAAACTATCCCGTTAACAGAAATTAACTTTTGGCACATTAGTTTCACATCATTACTGTCCAGTTTGTCCTGTTGGACATGACACACAGCAACTTGTGCCATTGTTCTGAGCCATGTTTTCAGTGTCCCAAGAGCAATGAAACTTATTTCAGCCTCAGCTGATGAGACTGGGATGACAAGGGTTTCAACTTGATCAACCAGACTTCTCATTTCAACAGACCAAGCAATTTTGTGTTTTCATGTTTAATGTGGACTTTCCATAGTCATAATGATTTTTATACTGTACACACTGTGTATTCTATCCCTCTACACTAACCCTATCACAGATAACTTTCTGTATTTTCTAATATCGTCACTTAGTATGATTTATAAACTGTTTTCCAAAAAAAAAAAAAAAAAAAATTCCCCACAAGGATTTCGAAAATTGCCATCTTTGTGGGGACATTTTGTTTTTGTCCCTACAAAAATGGCAATATACAAAAATCTTGTCCTTATGGGTATTTTCTTTCTTTTCTTTTTATTCCCCTTTTTTTGGAAAACGGCTTATAAATCATACTAAGTGATCATTTTCCTAAGTTTCAGTGCTCTTTGCGCGCACACACGACATGTTTGCCACTTATCCCGCGATTGTCATACATTATATTGTAAAAACTGAACTGTCCCCGAATCATTATCTGACGCGATTTGCCCCGTATTTTTGTGCACTGAACTGTAGATTACTCCCTAGTTTACCGCATCTAGGTTTCCTTCGGAGGAGCTTTGCCGCTTCGCACAACCAAATGTAGCTACAGCCTCTAACAAGTTAGAAAGAAGACACAAAGCCAATCAGTTTAGCGATGTGTGTTAAGCAGGCGGGACCTAGATCTATTAACCGTTTGTGTTCCAGGATTAGCGCATTTTTCTCAGAACGATCTTGTAAGAGATTTTAATCTAAATGAGATGTTTCCTGGTTAAATAAAATAAGAAGTACATAAAACCCACAAGATCCAACCAGGCAACAGTGGTTATATATAAATATATTTTAATTTTTATCGAAATAGGGACAAATCAGTGTCACTGGATATTGGTAGGGACCAAGCGGCAACCTCCCTGGGTGCTTCTCAATATCCCTCCTCGTTTCCTCGCTCCTCCGTCCTCCATCCTATGACCCGGAAACCGATCGAGCTCAGCCATCTTAAAGGACATCTCAATAGGCTATATGCACACGGAGGTGATGACGTACTTCCGCTAAAATCTCAGCCAGCTAAGCCATTTCCGCTAGCGCTGAGGTGATTGTTTCCCAAGCGACAACTATAGCAATAACGACATGTGTAGTAGTAAGAAAACGTTTAAATTTCAGCGAACCAACAGCAGTACAGCGGAGCATTGTTGTGTGCCTCTGTGTCAAGCCTCGAGTAAGTACAACAGAGTACTTAGTTTTCACACATTTCCATCTGACGCGGAAATCAGGCGAAAATGGCTTGTCGCTATCCGGAGGGATAACTTCACAGTTAGTCCCCATTCCCGAGTATGTAGCCGGCATTTTAAAAAGGAGGATGTTTGTGAGCCAGTGTCAGAGACAGGGAGACGGCTATTAATCAAGGGAGCTGTTCCAGCATTGTTTGAGTGGAACAATTTCACCCTTCCCACTTCAAGACCAGGGGTATGGGAGAGGAGAGAGCGGCCGCCGCCGTTGTCGGAGGATGACGCAGCGTGCGAGAAAGCTGATATCCTCATGGACCATGACTACGCTTCGGCTCCAGATCCCGCAGTTGTTGATTTAGCTCTTGATGACAACATGTCTCTCAGAGATGAGATTCTCAAGCTGAGGGAACACGTCGAGAAGCTGACAATGAATCAGCGCTTTGGGATTCATCAGCCATCAGTTTTTTCAGCCACTTTGGTAATTGTTCATTTTTAAAAATCTATACAAATGACCAGATAATGGTGGTTGTTCACTTTTAGAAATGTATAAAATTGACCAAAGCGTGTCTAAAGAAATCGATCTAATCTAAATCGATACCAGTACTGTTTTTTTGTTATATTTTACAACTGGCCAGAGGCTGTATCTATTGTTTGTTTACCTATACAAATGGTCATAGGTAATTTTTTTTACATTTTTGTAACTACTTTCTTTAAATGTACCTTTGTAAATTACTTTTTATAAATTATACATTTTCTAGTACCTCATGTTATGTATGCACTGCTGTACATTGTACATACTTTGAATAAAGAACTACTGAATTATTTGCATTTTATATGTTCTTTAGCTCACCAGTGCTTTTAAGCCATCTGTAATAAAATAACACTTTCATGTACAGTGAATTATATTTACTGAATAATAACCTTTGTTTATGGCTCCCAAATTACAAATAACAGTTATAAAATACTATTTTTAGGTAATAAAATAATATAGGCTAAAAAAAACATTCATAGGAAGAACATGCAATTTAATAAATAATAGATTTCATATATGTACATCTCATTACATTAGTATACAAATACACAAGAAGCATAGTAATAAAATTAAGAAAACAAAAATATGTACAAATATTTTGAAATGGATTGAACTGATAAGAGCTGCTAGATTAGAACTGCCAGTAAGAGAAATAGAGAAGAGAAATTAACAGCATTCTGTAAAAGAAGCGTGACAGGCCATTAGAATCTAATTACATAGGGAAGCATAGAGGTAACAATAAAAAAAGAAATAGTCAATTTTTTCTTTCATTGTTTTGGTGATTTCATTGTCTCTGGGAATCCTCTGAATAAACATGTCTTCCTGTGTGTAGACAACAAAGTCACACCAGTCCAAACCAGAAATCAACATCTGGCCCTGGACCTGCCAAAAGTACGAATGAGATTTCCTTAATGTGTGTGTGCCCTCACTGATCTTAATATATGGGCAATCAACATAGCTTGCTACATTGGGGCATTTAATCTCAACAAGGCCAAACACTGTCTGCCCCTTTGGATCATACACGATGCCATCAGGTGATGACCCCATCCAGGGTGCGTCAGGGTGGATAAGGAAACCACAGGGATAGTGGTTAACCTCCCTTACTCTGCAGTACTCCTCTACAGCTGCTGGTTCCATGTCAAGCCCCCTCCTCATGTCTGCAGTCTGATGGCTAGGTCTCAGAAGTCTTTTGGCAAGATTTTCGGCAGAGCTCTGTGCCCTGGTGTGACAGACCTCTCTGAATTTTGAGGAGGTGATGCGGGGCTGCCTTAGCTGGTGCCACTCAATGCAGGAACTCTGTTCTTTTGTGCTGTTGGCAATTTTGTGTGCTGTCTCTAATGTTGTTGCCAGGGACATCATGTGGTGCTGCTGATGTTCAGTGCAGACAAAAGAGCAGGTAGAGGGTCCCAGCCTGTAACCCTGAAGTGGCAGCTGTGGGGGAGAAGGAGCATCTGGGTGGGGACAGGTTTTTGGAACTCTTTTTGCTGGCATGTGATAAGACAACACACTTCCTTCTTGCACTTTTCCAAATGCAGAGTCAACCAGAGGAACATTAATGTCCATAGCCATAGTTGTTATCAGTGGAGCCGCATCACTTGGAAGATCATGGTAGACTTCATCCACCCTGAGTGTGGAAAGTTCAGGCAGAGCTGAACTGACACCCTTATACAAGTTGCTCCTATGGAAAAGACACAATATATATATATATATATATATATATATATATATATATATATATATATATATATATATATGTTTTTAAATGAGCCATAAAGTAAGTTACATATAAGTTGAACGAACAAACAAAATAAAAAAATAAAATAGGCTTTATTTTTTTTAAAAGCCATTAGAGATGGTTAGGACTTCCTTGCTTAAACAACTATCAGTATAAATACTAACAATGGAAATTAACATACAATGTGTCTCATATGATCAGATGACTACTTTATTTGAGGTCTCACTGATTATAACAGAAAATGTCTTTAATGATAATAACAACAATACTAACCTGATGCCTTCCACCAGTTTTCGTTCCTTGGGTCTGGCTGAAAGAATCACCATGTCATTAACCAGACCAGGTTTAACACCCTGCATTTAAACAAAAAAAGGTTATCAATAAACAGAAATATCCATAAATAGAATCAAAGTACCCTGTTAGAAACATTAGTTACCATGGTTCTTGGCTTATGCCATTTCTGTTCAGTCTCTGTGCAGCTGTGTGTTGGGGGAACAGAGGTGATTCTTAGCTGGCAATAATGTGCAGTCTGGTACAACAGTGCTGCCACATGATTACACAAAGCTGTACCTGCCACACAGGTACACTGGCAGCTTTGTAGCTGCACAGGACGGGCATCCCTAAGCACAACCTGAAAATACACAAATCTGTTACAATAGAATAAAAGTGCAGTTTTTAAAAAGGAGAATGCATGAGTACAGTGAGAATGTTCGACAAAACAAACAAATAATATGTACCATCGACATATAAAGATGACATAAAAAACTACTAAATTTGTAGGAGCTAAAATTGTAGCCAAAATATAATTTATTATTAATATAATTATTTCTCACTTTACTCATCATCAACAGTGGACACAGAACGTGTGTCAATGCAGTGAAACAGAATTCAGTTTCTGTGAATCCCAGTGCTTACTAACGTACGTTACATATTTAAAAATCGATAAATATTCCAACACACCAATATTATTAATGGTAGGGTAAATTAAATATGTATTTAAAATAACCTTTAGTAGGATTATGCGATGATTCACAGAAACTTGATCTGACGAACGGAACCTGTCTCATGAAACAGCCTGCACTGAACCTGCAGGATAACTTTCCCTTACGCTCAAGGTGTGAGGCTTTTGGCTTTTCCTCATTGATCTGTAGCACTCAGCCCTAATGGTTACCTCTCCTGTACTTGAATCCTTGTTTGAAACTGACATTGACAAAGGCGTTAGGAAAATTAGATGTAATTGACACATAATAGTAGACAGACCGACACAGACACATAGCCTACGTTACACCTGCTGCGCTAGCTAGATAGCATGCATGCTAAGGGAATGTAAACACAGAACACGTCCAGATCTTACCTTCAAAATTGTGGATGTAGCTCGAAACGTACAACTTGAAGCCCTTCTCCTTCTTGGTTGTCGATGTATGACACAATGTTTGTATAATTCGACTCACGTCGTTGACCGTAACCCTAGGGACATCTTGAAGCGACCGAGTGAAAAACGCCATAGTTGCTATTGACGCTACGTGCGCCGGCGACACCGGATGTGACTTAGCTGGCTGACTTGGAATGCGGAAGAGAGTGTGCATATAGCCTATTCCCTAATTGCTCCGCGAGGATCGAGGAGTGAGGAGGCTTCTTGAGGAGTTATAAGCGAGGATACACGGGTGTATCCTATGCGGAAGAGTTTTATCGACTAAACGTGACGCACGTATAAATTCTCCTCCCTCTTCATATCGGTCACAATCATTTGAATTTATACTTTACCTTTGCAGTTTAAAAAAACCACACATCTCACATATTTCAACATGCAGGGTATTTTGCTTTATTATTATTTATTATGAATTTCTTAAATAACCAAACTAAAACTACATAAGGGCAGATCCTCTGAGCGCTGCTGATGACGCTGTGAAGTGATGCTCGAGTGATCAAGTCTTCCAATGTATAAAAAAGCTTTCATTCGATTCCGTCCTCATTTTCTTTCCTTGCAGCCTTCCCGCAACCTGCAGGGGGTGGAGCTGAGACGCAAGGAAAGGAAGCGAGGAAAGGAAACGAGGATGCACAAATAAGAATTGAGAAGCACCCCCTGTCTCCCTCTTGAAACCAACACGGAAGTGAATTAAACTGCAATTCATTGACTGGCCGCTTGAGGCTGACTGCAAAAGTGAGCCAAATATTTATCTCTCCCATGTTAAAATGCCCAACTTTACAGCCGAAAAAAATATGTTTACAGCCTGGTGCCTTAAGTTGTTTTGGTCTATACAGCTAATTTTGCCCTTCATGACAACTGTGAGGGGGTGAATTTTTAATTATATTAAGCCTTAAAGTTCTGCATAATTAAGAGCGTGGCCACTTGAGTGACAGGTGGATTGAGGCTGCTGTAACTGCTAGCCGACGTTTGTCTATCTGTTAACGTCACCCTCAGCTAATTCCAGCAGCTGCTGTACTTGCCATCTCTGCAGTGTTTGTGCTTTTTTCGGGATTATTTCATACAATTTAATACACGCATTATACCTTTGCCCACGCCGTTGGATTCCGTCGTTGTAGAGTATGGAGAGAACAACCAGCGCTGTATTTCCAGTTGTTTTCCTCGCATGCACTAATGGATGTCTGACAATTTCTTTGCTTTTTGGAGTATAACGTTACAGGCTACACTCGTTATGCGGTACCGTTGCTCTCACGGAACAGATATGCTTATTTAAATTTTAAGTGTTAAATAAAAAGTACCGTGAGATGAAATCCTGCAGGTGTCAGTGCTTTCTCTCCGTCCATGCAATAGATGCACACCCTTGAATGAGCGCGGATTTCTAGTGCATTTACTTGAACTTCTGATGTAATATTTTTGGTTTAACCCATTTGAGAAATTGAGAGGCGGCCAAAATCAGATTTTAAAATCGACTGAACTGAATAAAGCTCTTTACGAACTTGACGTGCGATGCCGCGCTGACTGCATGAATCACTGTCACACGAATAAGCTCAGAGCAATATTTTAAGTTACTGCATGATAATACATTTTTAACTAGCAGAATAATGATGCATCACGATACACATAGTCTCACTTTTAGTTACGTCTTTTAATAATTATAGTATTTCGAAGGGCAAGAATATGAACTTTAACTATTGGCTTTACTTCTACATTCAGCTGTCACTTTAGCGCAAGGCCAGTAGCATAGCATTAGCACCTCAGATCCACCCACGTCCCGCCTCTTTGCCCATTTTCTTTTATCCAGGAGTGACAAGAGATGACGCGCTGCCAAGATGGCGACCGTTGGCCCCGCCCACTTTAGGCTGTGTGTCCACCAAAGCGTTTTTTCACGCAGCTGGCGTAAAATTCTAATTGTTTTCAATGGGAGCGCCGTGTTTTTTAAACGCCATGAGCGTAACGAGGCGCTGAGCGTGTACTTAACGCTCAAGCGCTGAGCGCCCGGCGTTTTTTACTGGTCGCCGAGAGTTGAAAAATTTTCAACTTCGGGTAAAACGCTGCGCTCATCACTGTCACTTTTTACCCAACCGTCCAATCACAGTGGAGGAGGGGCGGGACAAAAACCACACCGACCAACTGTCACAACATCCTTTCTGAACAACGACGTCAACCAGCAGAGCTAACCAAACAAAATGGATGAAAAAAATTTTTTTAGTATGAAACAAATTATCTACGAAATCAGTTACAAGTAAACTGTGCTGCGGATATTCTGTATCATAGCAATGAATCATCTCAACTGAAAAAACGCAGAGCTGCCAAAACGCTCTCAAGCGCCCACAGCTAGGCGTTTTCAGCAGTGCGTCTAGCGTTTTCAGCTGGCTAAAAACGTTTTGGTGGACACACGGCCTTAGGCTTCAAAAACGCTCTTCAGAAACCTACGGGTGACGTCACGGACACTACATCCATATTTTTTTACAGTCTATGGTAGGGACACGTCCCTAGCGTCCCTACTAAATTCTACGCCCCTGCTATGCCCTATATACTAGCGTTATGTACATTCGATTATCATGAAAACGCATCCCAGAGAACGGTCGACTCGGTACCCAGGTGTTATTTACCCCTAGGTTCATTTTGCGCTGGAATTGTCCTTTAAATTAGTCATATGGATCACTTATGATTTTTTTTTTAGGCTTGAAATCTGTATATTTTGTATTATCATTTCAGCCACTGGGCTTGTATTTGGATTGTTGGTTTGATCTCCAACACAAAGCAAATCAAGGCAACAGTAAAGAACATTTAAACAAACTCTTTAAATCACAGGTTAGTTTTTGTATCAGTAAATGAGTTCTACCAGCAAATGCTTATTTTTATTTTAAATTTTTTAAACAATCAAATCAACAATTTTTTTTTCGTGAGGAATACTTATAGATTAAAAGCGGCAAGCTGATGGCTCCCTTTGTCATATAGTTGGAGACAGAGATAAAGAAGCAATTCTGGAGTTTGATAGAGGATTGGAATCTGGTTTTCATACACGGCATCTACTGGTATGTAGCCGAGGATGCTGTGGGAGTGGTCATCACTCACGGACGCTTGGTTCCCGGGGTGTAGACTCCTGCTGCTACTAAGTCACCATAGACTGATGATAGTGTCAGCCACAGAACAATCTGCATTCATCATTTCCTATCTGCTGGGCTGCTGTGGTGATCCAAGAGATGGATCCTCTTGCTGCTGCAGGGTCAAGGACTGCATGATTAAGTTGAGTGTGTGTGTTGCTTTTTGACCCATACAGCATACTCCCAGTCCTGGAATTACTTGAGATCAAAATGACACAGAGTGTTAATGCACCACGAAAGCAAACCAAGCAGCCAAGTGCAGACGTGTAAGAGGATTGTCCCAGTTACAGTCACTTTCCCACATTTTTGGGTTATACGTGTCTATATACAGTACAGTACTGGTGTCTACATGATAGGAATCTGTAAGCAGTGCCTGTTTTATGGATTAAGGGTGTTCGTGATCAAGCAATAACACAATATCATTGTCTAAGGGACAGGTCATTTCCGAGCTTCGTCCTCTAAGGCCTGACCTTCACTGTGTCCACCTTCTCCAACAGCAGGGTTTAAGAGATGTTCTGGATCATATTGATGTTGATGCTGGCAATAAGTGCCAAAACCAAATCAAGTAGTTGTTTAAAATAGTTGCACTACAGTCTAATAGCATTGCATATATTTAAACAAATATATTATACAAAAAAAGTCACCTTATATTTTCATTACTTGAATGCTGAAAATCATCCAGCAAAAACACAAAAGATATTTTTTTGAAGCATCATTATGCACAGCTTTTGCTATGCAATGACAGTTAATTGTGACTATGGGTTGTTGAAGTCGCGATGAAACGTATCAACAGATATTTTCATCAGAATTTTGACATACATACGAGGTTAATGACATACAACTTTCCGTGTCTACTACCTGCGCAGATATCGATAGCGCAACTTGGTTGTAGTAGGTTACCAGGTTGAGCTCACAAATGGGTTAAAATTTGTATGATGTATTGATTGTCCGAGTAGGATGTGTTTCATACAAGATCTGGCAACTGGACAACCTTGGAATAATATATTGATGTGATTATTCATACGACGTTTGGGCCATACCCAGTATTGAATGGCACATGAATAAAAAATAAATAATAGTAAAGATGTGCACTGATAAGTCATTTATAATAAATACTGCAATATTCCATTAAAAGCAATAATTGTCAATTTTGATTTCATGGTGACTTTAATTATGAACACACAATTGTTTATTCCTGGGGTAGGGGATTTACTTATCATGGTGTGGAATATAAAGGAAAGCAACATTCACCTACAAGCCTATGTATTTTATTACTTAAATAGTCTGTCTAAAGGAGTAATGGGTTTCAAAGTGAGGGAAGAATAAGAGACATCACGAGTTGTCTACATGCAGAATGACGTTATCGTAAATATAGCCACTAACCAAAAGCAGCTGAGCAGAGCAGCCACTATGATTCAATCTGCCTCCTTTATGACAGCTGATTATCAATATGAATGTCTTTTTTCCTTCCCTGATATCCAAGTCATCATCTCCATGGTGACATCCAAGGCTTTTCGTGGCCACTCCTTAAAACAAAATATAAATTTCCAGTAGCTCAAGTCATATTTGGAGAGGCACATTTGGGAATAATTTACTCTTGTAGCAGAACACAATTTAGTTATAGTAAACATAATGATGAAAACATTTGAATTCAAGTGAAGATACACCATTGAAATCTTGCTATGTTGTTTTGCAAATGCCTCAAGGAATGTGTGTTGTGAAAATATGCAGCTATACATGTTTAAGCACGCAATCTTTTCACATCCCTCTCCAGCAGTATGTGGCTTCTCAGTAACTGAATCATTACAGAGACCTCCATAAAGAGTAAATCAACAGTGTTTACTTAAAGACAGAAACACATTCCACATCATTTACACTTTCTCAGAATCCACTAAACTCTGATTTTCACTGCCAGCTTCTGGAGAAGAGGGGCTGCAGGTTCTGTGGTTAAAGGTGCAACTCAGCACAACTAAACTGCATGCTAGACAACACGCAACATTCTTGGCCTGGATTCATAATTTACAAGTTATGACCCTAGTTACTTGCAGCCAGTGGAAACTTCTCCTTCCTCTCTATTAGGATGAATCTTTAGATAACACAAGCTCATACAGCAGCCCCAAAACATAGTTTTACATCCACTAACAATCACTTTGAGAAAAGTAGATATTGAATAAAATAGATATTTAATAAGATATGGACAATTTATCAAATGGGGAATTATAGTGAAGACTTTAAAATTTAACAATAATATTATTATTGTAAAATTTAACAATAATAATAAATCACCATATTTTGCTTGCAGATGCCACTTGATTTGGAAAGATTTGGACACTTTTTTTAAGTGTGCCTTAAGTGTCCAAATCTTTCCAAATCAAGTGGCATCTGCAAGCAAAATATGGTGATTTATTATTATTGTTAAATTTTGCTTGCTGGAACAGCAGAATATAAAGAACAATTACAACTTTCCGGTAACACTTTAGATTAGGGAACACATATTCACAATTAACTGAGTTTTCCTAATTAAACTCCTAATTATTGCTTGTTGACAGTAAGTAAGGTAGGTAGTGGTTATGTTTAGGTATTGGGTTGGGTTAAGTGATGTAGAATATGGTCATGCAGAATAAGGCATTAATATGTGTTTTATAAATACTAATACACAGCCAATATTCTAGGAATATGCATGCTAATAAGTAATTGTGTTTCTTAATCTAAAGTGTTACATAAACTTTCACACTCCAACATATAGAATTACATTAATAATAATAAATAAATAAAATATATTAGCATAAGAATATTACTTCAATTAGAGTTACAGCTATCAGTACAGTATTTATTATTTAAAAAATAATTCTCACATAAATTTAGTCTTCACTATAATTCCCCATTTGATAAATTGTCCATATCTTATTAAATATCTATTTTATTCAATATCTACTTTTCTCAAAGTGATTGTTAGTGGATGTAAAACACATGTTCCAGTGTGCCAACCAAAAATAACACTAAATACCTGGTCCAGAAATGTTTTGCCTTCATTTTAATGATAACAGCCAATCTATGTAATTTAAAACAAAAACAGCATTTTTTAAATGTTTTATTATATTATATTATAATATATTAAATTATATTATATTATATTATATTATATTATGATATTTTGCTATCAAATGCAATTGAAAAATTTTTTGGCCAATGCATGTTCATATTATTTTTGGAGCCTCTGTAATAACAAGTGATCAAACTCAATGTGCTGCATTCTGATCACATGGCATTTTCTTTCCCATCACCCATTGAGTGACTATCTGCTGTGATGGCATCTGTTCTGATAGGCACCTGACAGAGTTGGGATCCATTACTCAACAGTGACAGCTACAACCTGTCTGACAGATGGACCAGCGTCAGCTGACATACAGAACAGACTTCAGACACTGAATGCAATATTAGGAGAACCCTGAGTTTGGCATGGGAAGGAGCTCCTGTTCATTCATTCATTCAAACAAAGTCATTTTCCTTTAATATTTCAGACACATTTTGAAGACAGACAATATTTTACGTGATGAAATCACCGTTGGAATAACTACAGGTTCTCAGCAGAATTTTTTCCCTGACTCATTCCTACAGTGGGAATACGATGAGTTTTTAGAACGATTTAAACACCAAATGTCTAATTTTAAAAGCACAAAAAGAAATAAATAAAAGAAAGAGGAGGCATACTTCAGCAATTTCAGTTCTGAGTTAATTCAGTCAGTTTGCAGAGGTTACCAAAATGAAACAACCTAAAACAGATCATTTTAATAAATAAAATGTATTATGGGAAGGCAAATATATGTGATTTATATGCTAAGAACTGCACTAACCTGGTTTGCCCAAAGTCTACTGTACTGACCCGCCAGCCACCAGCTATACACTCTTAAAAATAGGTTCCAAAAATGTTTTTTTGCAGTGATGCCATAGATAACTATTTTTGGGTCCCCAAATTTCTTTTTCAGTGAATTTTTTTTTCTTAGTGTAAAACATATTTTAAAAACGTCTCTGGTTACGTATGTAACCCTAGTTCCCTGAAGGGAACGAGACGCTGCGTGAAAACGCTGTGGGAACGCCCTGCGTGAGTGCGTCATGAAGCACGTATGAAATCAATCCAATGGCGAGACGGAACGTCATAGGCGGGTGACGTCATCGACCAGGAAACTATAAAGTACTCCCAAAACACAAGCGCGTCAGCTTCTGATAGACTGAAGCAAGTGATCTCGGGCATGTCGGGAGTATGGCATAGACACGCAGCGTCTCGTTCCCTTCAGGGAACTAGGGTTACATACGTAACCAGAGACGTTCCCAATCAGGGAACTCGAGCTGCGTGAAAACGCTGTGGGAACGCCAATACCCACGTCGCCATACGAGCAAGTGTCCGTCGTGTGAAGTCAGGGCGCACATTCAGACGAAAGCACCTGCGTCCCTGGGGTGGAGCTGAAGTCAAGATGGTAAAATCTGACGAATGTATGTGGTGAGGACCAGCCTGCCGCATCACAAACGTCCTGAAGATAGACTCCTGACAAAAGAGCTTTAGAGACAGCCATACTCCTAGTAGAGTGAGCTCGTACAGCCAAGGGTGAAGGCTGACCAGCCGACTCGTAAGCAAGTGAGATGGCCTCAACCACCCACTTGCTTATCCTCTGCTTAGACGCAGGACACCCCTTTTTGGGTGGTCCAAAGCAAACAAACAACTGTTCAGATTTCCTCCACAGGGCAGCTCTGTGGACGTAAGCATCTAAAGCCCTAACTGGGCAGAGCAGATTATGTTTCTCCTGGTCCGACGTCAGAAAAGGAGGAGGACAGAAGGCTTGCAGTACAATAGGCCTAACCGTATTAGATGGGACCTTAGGAACATAGCCCGGTCTAGGATGGAGAAAAGCTTTTACCATGCCGGGCGAGAATTCCAAGCACGAGGGAGAAACCGAGAGAGCTTGAATATTCTTTAATTCTTTTTAAAGAAGAAATAGCAAGCAGAAAGATAGTTTTGAGAGTAATACATTTCTCGGAAACCTCTTCAATGGGCTCGAAAGGAGCAAGGGAGAGGCCTTCTAGAACGATGGCCAAGTCCCAAGTCGGCACCCTCGTGCGAACTGCTGGCCTCAGCCTCAAAGTGCCACGAAGGAAACGAGATATAAGTGGGTGTCTCCCCAGAGAGACTCCACTCCAAGGGACATGGTAAGCAGATAAGGCCGCCACGTACACCTTTAGTGTGGAGGGGGATAACCCTGTGGAGAAACGCTCCTGCAGGAATTCCAGCACTGCACCCACCGGGCAGTTAACTGGGTCCAACCGGTGTTCTCCACACCAGGATGTGAAAAGTTTCCACCTCAAAGCATATAATTTCCTAGTGGCCGGAGCTCTGGATTGGAGGATGGTCTCAACGACCTCAGTCGAGAGACCAGATTCTATGAGCTGGCCCCCCTCAGAGGCCAAGCCCACAGTTTCCACAGTTCTGGGCGGGGGTGAAGGATCGGCCCACTCGCCTGAGAGAGAAGGTTCCTCCTGATCGGAATCTCCAGAGGAGAGCCGACGAGGAGAGACACCAGGTCCTCAAACCATACTCTGGCCGGCCATACTAAATCGCCCTCAATGAAAGAAGCTTCCCCTGGGACCATAGAAGGATCTGGCGAGTCAGCTTGTATAACGGGCGCGAACGCAGACCTCCCTGGTGATTTATGTAGGAGACCACCGATGTGTTGTCTGACCAGACAAGAACATGATGACCTCTCAGGTCTGGGAGGAAGTGTTTCAGAGCCTGAAACACTGCCAACATTTCTAGACAGTTTATATGCCACGAGAGATGATGGTCCTGCCACAAACCCTGAGCAGGGCGACCACTCATGATCGCCCCCCAGCCCATGAGGGAGGCATCCGTCATTAGCGTTACACGACGACAGGGAGCTCCCAGCACGGGCCCATGGGACAGGAACCAAGGTTCTTTCCACATGGCCAAGCCGCGAAGACAACGTCGCGTGACCCTGATCATGCGGAGCGGGTTTCCCCTCGGGGAGAACCCCTTGGCCCTGAGCCACCACTGCAACGGTCTCATGTACAACAGGCCGCAAGGAATAACGTTGGACGCTGCTGCCATCAGACCTAACAGTCTCTGAAACTGTTTGACAGTGAGTGACTGGCCTAGCTTTGCTTGTTTGATGGCCGTGAGGATCGAAGCGATACGAGCAGGAGACAGGCGTGCCTGCATCGTCGTCGAATCCCAGATTACACCCAGAAAAGTGGTCCTCTGTAGTGGAGATAGCACACTTTTCTTGGCATTGAGCCTTAACCCCAGTTTCTTGATATGAGCGTTAACGGCATCTAGATGCCGAGCCGCCTGATGCTCCAATTGAGCTAGAATCAACCAATCGTCGATATAATTCAAAATGCGGATGCCCTGGAGTCGCAGCGGAGCCAGAGCTGCATCCATACATTTCGTGAATGTTCGGGGAGAAAGAGCTAGGCCGAATGGAAGAACCCGATATTGGTACGCTTCGCCCCCGAAAGCGAACCTCAGGAACTTCCTGTGTTGTGAATGGATAGACACATGGAAGTAAGCGTCCTTTAGATCTATCGTGACAAACCAGTCCTCGGATCTGATTTGTGACACGATCTGTTTGAGTTTTTTTGTTTAAGTATCTTGAACTTGAGCTTCCCTACTGTACGATTTAACAGGCGCAGATCTAAAATTGGACGTAACCCCCCATCCTTCTTCGGAACGATGAAGTACCGGCTGTAATAACCTGACTCCCTGCTGGGAGGAAGAACTCGTTCTATAGCCTCCTTCAGCAGAAGAGTTTTTACCTCCTGTTCCATAACCAGAGCCCGCTCGGGGCCCACCACTGTAGGCAGGACCCCCCTGAATCGAGGCGGACGAGACCTGAACTGAATAGCGTAACCTTTTTCGATAGTCTGCAGGACCCAATGAGATACATTTGGAAGGCTTTTCCACTCTGCCAAAAAATCTACTAAGGGTACCAGCCTCTTGAGGCTGGCCCCTGGAATATTTGGAACTGCAGACACAGTGCCCTGTAACGGCGCACCGGCAGGGAACAACTGGTCTGACAGCTCTGGACCCCTCCTCAGAGGGAGCGAGTACCCCTCGGGGAAACACTCGCTGGGACCGTCTACGCCCCGGCACGAAGGCGGGGTTGGCAGAACGGACCCCTGAGGGCACCGAGACAGAATGGGCACCGTGTAGTGCGGTGAACTCCTTTCTCTCGCGGTGGGGACTACCCTCAGCATCCTGACACCGGCGGCGTCAGGACTTCTTCGACGAAGCCTTCTTGGCGATAATGACTGTCCTCAGATCAGCCTTACCCCTCGAAGACCTCGTCAGAGAGAGCCGCGTCTCGTCCCAGTTTGCTGAGGAGGTGCACGAGACGCGACACTCTGTTTCTGTTGTGTTCGGTGGGAGCAGCTAGTCGACGGCCGGGGCTGCCCCTGCCCAGCATCCCCAGAGACGTGAACCCGAAGGGGAAGGAATTTTTGGAGCGCCGCTGCCTGCTTTTTTTCTTCCTGAAACCTCTCGATGACAGAATTTACAGAGTCACCGAAGAGGCCAGCAGATGAAAGCGGGGCGTCCAGAAGGAAGGTTTTCTCTTTCTCCTTCATATTAGAAAGATTCAACCAAAGGTGTTTCTCCGTGGCCACCAGGGCTGCCATAGAACGGCCCACTGACTTGGCCGTCTCCTTGGTGGCACGGAGAGACAAATCTGCTGCCTGACGAAGTTCTCGAATAACGTCAGCACTTACCTCCTCCCCTTCACTCACATCTTTTAACAGCTCAGCCTGATAAGCCTGTAAAATCGACATAGTATGCAGGCATGATGCTGCTCGACCTGCCGCCGAATAAGCTTTGCCCACCAGCGCCGAGGTATTTCTTAAAGTCTTGGTGGGCAATGCCGGTGTCTTAAAAGACGATGCCGAATCAGGAGAGAGATGGCTGGCCAGAGTCTCTTCAGCCTTAGGCATCGCCCCATACACATAAGATTTAGCCCCAGCTATGTTGGAATATACAGAGGTCTGCTGACTATATGTACGGGAAGAAACAGGTTTTTTCCAGGACCTCGACACCTCAGTGTGGAGGTCTGGGAAGAAGGGCAGACACCGGCGTGGAGGCATAGCACGGGAAGGCAAAAATCTTTCATCCAGTTTACTCTTAGATTTGGACTCCTGCCTGTCAGCTGGCCACTCAATACTTAATTTTTCAACAGCTCGAGTGAGCACCTCCATAAGCTCCTCACTAGCGGGAGACTGAAGTGACGAGTCCCCAGTCTCTACTGTCTCAACACTTTCAACATCCAGCTCCTCAGAACTGGATAGATGAAGAACTGGTGCCTCAGCCTGGGGGGAAGAAACCGCAGCGCGTGCTTCCACACCCGGGACTGAGGCACTGGATCTAGCAGGTAAAGGTTGAGATAAGGCAGAGCCCGTCTCAAACCCCTCTGTTAAATCCATTTGCGATCCCCACGACAAGCGTCACCGCTCAGCCTCGGCAGAAGCGGGACCCGAGCCGCGGGGAGCGCGCACCGAAACCGCCCTCCTCAAAGAGCGATCGGCGGGAGCGCAGCGTCCGTAAGGGTAGACGCTCGCAATGCTCACAATAAGCAACTCCTGCCTAGTATCAACTAAGGACAGACAAAAACACAGTATTGACAGATTTCACACACAGAGCGCTTGCTGAAGTAACAGAAGCTGACGCACTTGTGTTTTGGGAGTTCTTTATAGTTTCCTGGTCGATGACGTCACCCGCCTATGACGTTACGTCTCGCCATTGGATTGATTTCATACGTGCTTCATGACGCACTCACGCAGGGTGTTCCCACAGCGTTTTCACGCAGCTCGAGTTCCCTGATAGAGAACGTGACGAACCTTTTGAAGGAGTTGATTTTCAAATGACTTATGGCTGCCTTTGCACATGGAACTGGCATAGAAGAAAGTATTTTAACACAACACAAATGTGCACACTTCACCTTTAAACTAAACTAAACTAAACTAAACTAAACTAAACCTCATTCTAATGCTAGAGGAACTTGAAACTTTAGTCAAAGTGCCTGGCTGCCTGTAAGGCTGTTTGTATTCCAAGTATAAAAATTGTATAAGGAAATCAAACATCGCATGTAAGATTATTTAAAGAATCAGCCGGGGAAATCGCATTTGAACATTATATGTGTTCTATCAAACTCTACATAAAATGTTTGTTTGATTCTCTTCCATGTCGCTTGCATTTATAGTCAAAATGACATATTGTGTTGGAAAAGACCCAGCTTGCAAAGTGTGAAATAACCCACAAGAGTGTGTAAGAAAGGTGTGTGTGTGTGTGTGTGTGTGTGTTTGTGTGTGTGTGTGTGTGTGTGTGTGTGAAGAAGACGTTAGCCTGTTGAAGTGTAAAGCAGAGACTTCACAGAGAAATCTCTGGTGGATGGAATCTCAGGCCCTACAGTGTTTCAGACTTCACTGAACGCGCACATCACAGGATTTAAGTCTAATTGAACCGCAGAATCTACCAGGCACAGAGGGTGAAAGCTTTTCTTGTATTATGTAATGCAATCTTAAATTTTTGATTAGAGAGCTGTCAAATACTACGCTTTGTACTGCAGGAACTAAAGCATAATTTAAACAAAAACAGCCTTATTATAACTATTGTTATTAAAATTCTTATTAATAATAATAATTAATATTAATATTCCCTAAAACAAACACAATAATATTAATGTTTTTACAAATAGCTTCATTAATGTTTAAAATTATGATTATTTATTAATATTGTTAAACTATTTGAATTTTTTTTTATTAAAATAATCAGTTTTCCTAATAGCTTAAAAAATCTATAATAATAATAATAATAAATTTCACCAATAATCAGAATTAATAATTGTTGAATAATTTATGTTTTTCAAATAGTTATAATAGCTATTCATAAAACAAGTCAACAGTAAAACAATGGTCAAAATGGTTAAAAATATCTTTATGAAGCTATTTGTAGCTACTTTTATAATAATCATTGTTTTCAGATAGCCTTTATAAAGCAATAATAATAATAAACATCATTATTTCACTATTACGTGTCTTTCAAATTGCTTCATAAAAGCCATTCATAAAACAAATGAACCAATGAATCCAGTCAATAATAATTATGATGCTGATAATTATTATTATGAAGTTATTTGAAAAACTTTATTATTATTGTGTTCCTTTTAATAGTTTTTCAAGTAGCTTCATAAAAGCTTTATTAATAATAGTTAATTTTAATATTTCACTATTATGTGTTTTTCACAAAGCTTTATAAAAGCTTTTTTTATGTGTACAGATGTAACGTAATTACATGCTCGAAATTTCCCGTGGAAATCCACCACTACTGGAATTAAAAACTTTATTACAAGCTTACCGTTTTTAATCGAGCTAAGGCAAGCAGATAGTTTTGAACACTGGCTGGTTATGTACTTGCTCAAAAATTTAACCCAAAAAAGTTACGGAATGCAGCTTTAACTACTATAGTTAACATGAACTAAGAATGAACAATACGTCTACAGCATTTATTAATCTTAGCTAATGTTAATCTCAACATTATTATATTAATATATTATTAAAATCAAATGTTGTATCTGCTAACATTAGTTATTCCACTGAACAAACAATCAACTACTGTATTTTTATTAACTAACATTAAAGGGATAGTACAAAAATGAAAATTCTGTCAGTAATTACTCACCCTCATGTGGTTCCAACCCCGTACGACCTTCGTTCATCTTCGCAACACAAATTAAGATAATTTTGATTAAATCTGAGAGCTGGATCACTCCTCCATAGGCTTCTAAGGGATTGAAACTTGCCGGCCCCCGAAAAGTTATTAAAGACATCGTTAAAATAGTCCAAGTGACTACAGTGGCTCAATCTTAAGTTTAACAAGTGATGAGAATACTTTTTGTGCGCAAAACCCCCCCAAAATAACGACTTCATAACTATATTATATAGTTTAACAGCGTAGTGCTTCTGTGTTGTACGTCACACGCATCACACACATGACCAGCGTCGGCCAATAGTGAGCCTACGTGTGACGTACAACACAGAAGCGCTGCGCTGTTAAACTACGTGAACTGACTCGAGGCCCACAGAGAAGGAAATGAGTAGTTGAAATAAAGTCGTTATTTTTGGGGGGGTTTTGCGCACAAAAAGTATTTTTGTCGCTTAATAAACTTAAGATTGGGCCACTGTAGTCACTTGGACTATTTTAACAATGTCTTTAATAACTTTTCGGCTAAAATCAAAGCCTTTCTCACCCTGAAAACTCTGGAAATGGCTGTTTATGCATTTTTTACTTATTGGGTTTTCTGCAATTCCTTATATTACGGTATATCAAGTTTTCAAATTGCTCGTCTTCAGTTAGTCCAAAATGCTACGGCCAGACTTCTACATAAGAGTCGCAAATATGACCACATTCTCAAATCTCTACACTGGCTGCCAGTTTGACAGAGAATAGATTTCAAAATTCTACCCTTTTTTTAAAATCTCTTCATAACTTATAGCTCCTGCCTTTCTCTCTGAACTTGTTCATCCCTTCACTCCTTCCAGAAGCCTAAGATCCCACGACCAAGCCCACGTTAGACTCAAGCGTAGAGGGGAGCGTGCATTTGTGGTAGCAAGGCCACGACTCTCGAACACCTGCCTCTAGAGATTAGAACAGCTCCTACTCTGTCTGTTTTCAAGTCTCTGTTAAAAACCTACCTGTTTTCTTTAGTACAGTATATTGATCTCTTCTCTAACGGTTGGTTCTACTATTTTATATTTGAGCTTGATACTTTTTGCCACTCCTGTATTTCTATTCTATATTTGAGTCTGATACTACTTTGCTACTCCTGTTTAACTACTTTATATTTGAATCTGATACTGTTTTGTCACTCCTGGTTTTACATTCTAAATTTGAGTCTGACACTGCTTTGCTACTGCAGTTTTTTTCATTTTCATTCTATATTTGAGTCTGACACTGCTTTGCAACTCCTGTTTTACAATTTTATATTTGAGTCTGATACTGTTTTGTCACTCCGGTTTTAAGGTTTTGCTTAGCATTGCTGCTCTTACTTGTGTTTTATGTGTTGTTATGGAGGTCTTACTATATTTTAATCTGGTTGTTCTGTAAAGCACTTTGGTCAACCTAGTGGCTGTTGTAAATGTGCTATACAAATAAAGTGAACTTGAACTAATAAAAGCTATTTAATATTATTATTTATCTACTGTATTGCAGCCAAACTTTTAATAACCATATTAATAATGCATCCATAGCAAAAACTGCATTTGCAGGACAAGTAATGCTACACAGGCTGATTATAAATGTGGAAGTCATTAAAAAGTCATCGACAGATACTTGACCAGCTCTCTATTCTAAAAGATAAGAGAATATCCCTGCAGTACTACTGCGAGTCCAGTGTTTTCAGCATGCTCAGGATATTTTCTAAAATCTGTCCAGCTAGTCTCAATAAGCCGCTCAAACAATATGCTTTTCCGTTGGTTTGCATCACTGGTCTGGCAACGTTTTAATTTGTATGTTAAGTTAATATTTTCACATAAGAGAAAGTGGGGCAAGGAGAGAGAAGGATGGAGATGAAAATGTACAGCATGGAAACAGATGGTACTTGCTTTGTTTGGAGCATTTCGCCATGAAATAATGGTTTATGGGAAAATATTTTACAAGCACAGACAAATCATACCCCTCAAAACAGCCAGACCACCCCAAAATAAAATAATCATTTACCTTTGATGTATGATAGCTATTAACTAGCACCTCATACAATAATTTTAATGAGATAAATATAGAAGGGTGTCCAACCTGTTCAGCTATAATCTCATTTCACATGACAGCACTGGAAGGCAGAGGCAAAGTTGCCCTTAGCTTTATACATTACGGTGTGTGTTTTCTCAGTGGCTTGTCACTGGTGACAAATGGGCCTGCTTGTAGGGACTTTCAGAACATAAATTACAGATAATCATATGGGTACTTATAAAATGACCTAATGGAGGGTTTTAACCATCCCTAACATCATAATCTCGAGGGCATTATGTGCAAAAATCATCCACGCTTGATAAAAGTTAATCTTTTTCTTTTTAAACAAAGGGTCAGAAGTTGCAAAAAGTTTGCACTGCAGATAAACAAATATTTGTCATCAGAAAAAACTGTAAGTCTTATTTTTTTTGGCTTATAAGGATCTGTGGATTTATTTGGCCACCCAGCTGAACAGATAAACCAACAAAGACGTATAATATACAGCTCTGGAAACAATTAAGAGACCACTGTAAAATTATCAGTTTCTCTGGTTTTAGAATTTATAGATATGTGTTTGGGTAAAATTAACATTTTTGTTTTATTTTATAAACTACTGACAACATTTCTCCCAAATTCCAAATAAAAATTGTGTAATTTAGAGCATTTATTTGCAGAAAACGACAGCTGGTCAAAATAACAAAAAAAGATGCAGTGTTGTCAGACCTCAAATAATGGAAAGAAAATAAGTTCATATTCATTTTTAAACAACACAATACTAAGGTTTTAACTTAGGAAGAGTTCAGAAATCAATATTTGGTGGAATAACCCTGATTTTCAATCACAGCTTTCATGGGTCTTGGCATGCTCTCCACCAGTCTTTCACATTGATGTTGGCTGACTTTATTCCACTCCTGGTGCAAAAATTCAAGCAGCTCGGCTTTGTTTGATGGCTTGTAACCATCCATCTTCCTCTTGATCACATTCCAGAGGTTTTCAATGGGGTTCAGGTCTGGAGATTGGGCCGGCCATGACAGGGTCTTGATCTAGTGGTCCTTTATCCACACCTTGATTGACCTGGCTGTGTGGCATGGAGCATTGTCCTGCTGGAAAAAACAATCCTCAGAGTTGGGGAACATTGTCAGAGCAGAAGGAAGCAAGTTTTCTTGCAGGACAACCTTGTATGTGGCTTGATTCATGTGTCCTTCACAAAAACAAATCTGCCCGATTGCAGCCTTGCTGAAGCACCCCCAGATCATCAATTTTCAGCTTTGTCCAACACCTGGGCATCTAATGGTTAGACGGAGACCTGGAGAGGCCTACAAGCCACAGTATCTAGCAAACACTGTGAAATTTGGCAGAGGATCGGTGATGATCTGGGGGTGCTTCAGCAAGGCTGGAATCGGGCAGATTTGTCTTTGTGAAGGACGCATGAATCAAGCCATGCCACACAGCCAGGTCAATCAAGGTGTGGATAAAGGACCACTAGATCAAGACCCTGTCATGGCCGGCCCAATCTCCAGACCTGAACCCCATTGAAAACCTCTGGAATGTGATCAAGAGGAAGATGGACGGTTACAAGCCATCAAACAAAGCCGAGCTGCTTTCACCCAACATCAATGTGAAAGACTGATGGAGAGCATGCCAAGATGCATGAAAGCTGTGATTGAAAAGTGTTATTCCACCAAATATTAATTTCTGAACTCTTCCCAAGTTAAAACATTAGTATTGTGCGGTTTAAAAATGAATATGAACTTATTTTCTTTTCATTATTCAAGATCTGACAACACTGCATCTTTTTTGTTATTTTGACCAGTTGTCGTTTTCAGCAAATAAATGCTCTAAATTACAATATTCGGTAACACTTTAGAATACTGTATCTTACTTACTGCATAACTAATAAGGAATTATTGAAGAACTAGTAGGTAATTCTTCATTAACTACTTCTTCACTACTGTTAACTACTAAGGAAGATGTGTTAACTAATCAGTATGTAATAGAATTTTATGATTGTGTTAAGTTACAGTTAATTAATCAATAACTAATGTATTCTGTCATACCTCCTAAAGTTTTTTTGTTGTCCAGCCAATTGTATGATAGGTAGGACACTGAAAATTTGCCAAGTAGTTGTCATAATGAATATATTTATCTACATTAAAAAAAATGAGCTCAAACTTGACCTTTGACCTTTATTCGGAAGTTACTGTATTCTGCCTATGCATTATCTGCAAAACAATCATGGGTCATACAAAGGCAAAATACCTTAACTTCTAATTTTTTGACCATTTTGACTTTTATCACTCTATACAAACATTTCTATGATAACAATGATAGCCTTAAAATAACATTTAGTGAGTTCTGTCTAGTAAGGCTTAATATTACATCAATAGAATATTAAAAAATAAAAAATAAAATGAAGGCTATTATCTTTACTGGATAATTTTAAAACTTTATCGTTGTACTTAATTTAAGTAAAATAACATTTTAAGAGGTAGGTAAGTAACCTGTTTAACCGGGACAATTTCATAGTGGTTGGTGTAAACCGGACGTGGTGCGACACTTAAAATTGAATGTCAACGTCCGGACAACTTTGCACTTTAGGCTAGCCAGCCGGAGCATGATGGATTTAAACAATGGATTTGTCTTCTCAATGGATGTTGTTTTCCATGGATTTTGACCATGTTTAAAATAAAAAGGTAAGCTGCGATCTAAGTTATATTTGCTGGGTTGGTTTGTGTGCGTGGTAATGTTTTCTCCTCGCCAGGGGAGGTGTGTCGTCAGGCGTATCGTGAGGCGTCCCCAACCCACTCGCGTTGTTTTCTGTCAGTGAGTGTCAGATTGGCAGGCAGCAAGCCACCCTGTATGGCACGAGAAAACTTGTAACGTTAGGCCTACAACTAGTACTAGTTAATAGTATCCAGGCTTTGATTTATGGTGTCTTACAGCTGGCACACCATCATATTTGTGGATCAGGAACAGTTGTGTTTTGTGTGTCAAGTAATGTTACGTTAGCCTAGTTTAGCCCAAGTTTGCATCGCTAGCTAGCTAACTAGGCTACCAGTATCCTAGCTGAATTTTACATAATCTGAAGTAGAATATTTTTTTCTTCATGTAACGTTATCCATATCATTCATATTGATATTCGTGTTTGCGTTTCAAAGCCATCTCTACCATAGTTTTCCCGCGAGAATAGGAAATTCTTAATGCTAGATAGAAAACAACCACTGCAACAATTTTATTTTCACTTTATTTAATGCGTGTGGCAAAAGTGCTTCAAGTACATATAGGCATAACGACTCGGTTACTAACGTAACCTCGGTTCCCTGAGAGGAGGGAACGAGTATTGCGTAAGTAGCTTACGCTATGGGAAAACTCCTTTTCTCGAGAATATTGAAGTCTTTATGTAAAACGCATTGCAGCTGCAACTTGCTCGAACCAATGACGGGGCGACTCTGAATGCGCGATCAATGAGCGCGCTTCGCGCCCGTGCGCGTCAGAGCCCGCCAAGATGGGCGTGGCCAAGCTATATATTGGGCGCCCCGTCATTAGAGTTCTTTAGGTTAAAACGACTGAAGCGAACTAACCAAGCACAAGCACGGCAGCTTACGCAATACTCGTTCCCTCCTCTCAGGGAACCGAGGTTACGTTAGTGACCGAGTCGTTCCCTTTCGAGAGGTCTCTCCTATTGCGTAAGTAGCTTACGCTATGGGAACACCATGCAAAACGCAGTGCGTGCTGAACTTCGCCTTATGATAGCCAGAGGCAGGTGCCTGAGCAAAAAAGCAAAGTTATCATCCAACTAGCCGGCAGAGGCGAGCTTTATATGTGGGAAAAAATACAGAGCGGCTAGAAGGCGCTCAGTGTGACACAAGCACATACATAATCTAGATGCGAACTCGCAGTTCAACTAGCATCATGCTGATAGCACATTGGAATGCAATGTCGGGACCTGTAGGTTGTAGAACCTGATAAATGTGGACGGTGAGGCCCAGCCTGCCGCCGCACAAATATCCTCGATCGGTATCCCGCTCGACCGTGCCCAGGAAGAAGCCACACTCCTGGTGGAGTGTGCTTTGACTCCCCAGGGGCATTGAAGTCCCTTAGCTTCGTAAGCCAGCGCTATAGCTTCAACTATCCAGTGAGAGATTCTCTGCTTTGAAACGACGGAACCTTTCGTACGGTCGCCAAAGCATACAAACAGTTGTTCTGTCTGTCTGAATAGGGCAGAACGCTCCAAATACACTCTGAGAGCCCTAACGGGGCAGAGTAGATTAGCGTCGTGTTCGTCTGCTGGAGACGAAAGCGCAGTTAGGGAGATAACCTGTGCTCTGAAGGGAGTGGTGAGCACTTTAGGAATATACCCCTGTTTCGGCCTAAGGACGACCCTGCAGTCGTTAGGACTGAATTCTAGGCAGGCAGCGCTTGTCGAAAGCGCGTGCAGGTCGCCCACTCTCTTGACCGAGGCGAGTGCCAGCAAGAGCGCAGTCTTGAGCGAGAGCTGTTTAAGGTGCACGGTTCGGAGTGGTTCGAACGGGGGCCCTTTAAGAGCGTCTAGGACAGTAGCTAGGTCCCAGATCGGCACTGAGGGGGGGCGTGAAGGGTTCATCCTCCTAGCGCCCTTTAGGAAACGAATAATTAGGTCGTTTCTTCCCAATGGACGTTCCATTACAGGGTCGTGTGACGCTGTGATGGTCGCCACATATACTTTGAGCGTGGAGGGGGTGCGGCCCGCCTCCAGAAGCCCTTGTAGAAAAACGAGTACATTCGTAATCTCGCATGTCTCAGGGTTCAGGCCCTTGGCATTACACCAGTCACTGAACACTTTCATTTCTGGGCATATAAGCGTCTCGTGGAGGGCGCCCGCGCCTCAGCGATGGTTTTTAGTGCTCCGCTCGCGAGGTTCCTGGGAACCCGTTGAGGGGCCATGCATGAAGGGCCCACAGATCGGGGCAGGGATGAAATATCATCCCGCTGGCCTGACTGAGGAGGTCTGGCCTCAGTGGAATCGGCCGTGGTGCAGATTGCATTTGCATCAGATCTGGAAACCATGTTTGGTTCTTCCAGAGTGGGGCTATCAGCAGCACTGCGTTTTTCTCCTCTCTGACCCGACTGATGACCTGAGGCAGCATCGCGATCGGGGGAAAGGCATATAAGGGGCGGCTCGGCCAGCTCTGGGCGAGCTCGTCCGTGCTTTTCGTGAAGAAAAAAGAGCAGTGCGCGTTCTCCTTGGAGGCGAAGAGGTCGATCTCCGCTTTGCCAAAGGTTTTCCATAACCACTGAATCGTCAGCGGGTTGAGAGCCCATTCTCCTGGGAGAATCTTGTCTGTGGATAGCATGTCTGCCCCCTGGTTCAGGGCGCCTGGCACATGCGCTGCTCTCAGCGAGCGCAAGTTGTGCTGGGACCATAAAATGAGTCTCCTGGCCATTGAATGCATGGAGCTCGACCTGAGTCCACCCTGGCGATTTATGTACGACACTACCGTCATGTTGTCCGTTCGGACCAGGACGTGTTCGTTTTTAGATGTGGGAGCAGGGCTCTGAGAGCCAAAGCGACCGCTTTCATTTCCAGACAGTTTATGTGTAGGCGCTTCTCCGGGTTTGACCAAAAGCCGGAGACAGGCCTGCCCTCGTAAAGGGCCCGCCAACCTATTTTGGAGGCATCTGTCATTATCATCTTTCTCCTTGTGTTCACACCCAGACTCACGCCTGACTGGTACCAGTCGGCGGCTTTCCAGTGCGTCAGGGCTTTTATACAGCCGTGGTTCGCTCTGATTAAAAAGTGGCCCGAACGCCACGCGTGAGTAGGGACGCGGCTCTTTGAGCCAGCGTTGGAGAGGGCGCATATGCAACAATCCTAGCTGGAGTACGGCTGATGCTGAGGCCATGAGACAGAGCATCCTCTGAAACCGTTTGACGGGGGCACGCGCGCCCGCCCTGAATGATGTTGCAAGGCGCCGGATGGTAAGCGCGCGCTCTGATGAGAGACGCGCTGTCATTTGCATCGAGTCTAGAACTATTCCCAGGAAAGAAATCCTCTGGCTGGGAGATAGTATGCTTCTTGCAAAATTGATTCTTAGACCCAGGCATTCTAAATGGCTGATAATCCAAGATCTGTGTGTTATTAACTGACTCTCTGATTGTGCTAGAACCAGCCAATCGTCGAGATAATTCAGTATTCGCACTCCCCTTCGTCTTAGGGGGGAAAGTGCTGCATCCATACATTTCGTGAATGTACGGGGAGCCAGGGACAGGCCGAACGGAAGTACTGTGTACTGGTATGACTGTCCCTCGAAAGCGAATCTCAGAAACGGCCTGTGATGAGGCGTTATTGGAATGTGAAAGTAAGCATCTTTCAGATCCACTGAGAGAAACCAATCTCCTGGGCGTACTTGCGCGAGGATATGCTTGGTTGTTAACATTCTGAACGAGCGAATCATTAGTGCTCTGTTCAGGTGTCTGAGATCTAGGATGGGGCGGAGACCGCCATCCTTTTTCGGGACGAGAAAATAGCGGCTGTAAAAACCTGTCCCGCTCAGAGAGGGGGAAAACAGTTTCCACAGCGCCCTTTTCTATTAGTTTGCGCACCTCGGTGCGTAGAACATGTGAACACTCCTTTCTCACTTTTGTCTTGACCACAGTCGTAAAACGTGGTGGTCTGCGAGCGAACTGGAGCGAGTATCCGTGCTATATTACTATATTCAATACCCATTTCGGCATATCTGGAATGTTTTCCCATGCCGCTGCGTGTACAGATATGGGCTGAATACAGGCTAGGGGCGGGCCGCTGTGACGTAGGGACCTGGCCAGCGAATCGCCTGAGCTCGTAGCTCTCAGAGGCGCGGGCACGCGCTGAGCACCTGAGTGAATGGGCGTGTGTGTGATTACAACAGCGCGCGCTGTGTTTGTAAAACTCGCAGCCTGAGCTGAGGTTGTGTTTGACACTGTAAGGACAGTGTTTATAAGTGGGGATGCATAAACAGTGTTAGGCACACGCGTCACCTTTATAATGTTTCCCGCTTTTACTGGGGATGAATTTATAACTGTGTGAACAGTGCTTGTGTGTAGTGGTGCGTACATGACCGTAGGCACGTGATCTAGATTCATGGGAAGCGCAGCCTGAGCTGGGAATGAATTTGGCACTGTTTTGACAGTATCTGGGAATGTACACTTTGTGGACATGTTAACCCTTAGTGACGCAGGCAGAAAAAGACTATTTTTTGTTTTCTGTGCGTCGCCGTAAAAACGGCGTTTGTTTGCAGATGAGCGAGCTCTGTGAATGGCCCATTGACTGCTGTATGGACATATCCAGCCGCCTGTAAGGGGACTGGGTAATGTTTGAGCTTTTGCAGAGAGAGTGGTCCGGCTTTTGCGAGACACGCACTCTCTCTTCTCATTTCTGTGGCTAGGACGGCTTTTGAGAGCGCGAGCGGCGTCGAGCGTCAGCCTGAGGCGCGGGCTGAGAGGCGGTGGGAGCTGTTCTAGCCCGCTGCGGCTGTGGCGGTCTCTGTCTGCTCTGCGATGAGCTGGAGCGCTTTGGCAGGAAATGACGCATAGCTTGTGAAGCGTTCTGGGCCTCAGTGAAGCGTTCGGCGAAACCTTTAACCGCCGGTCCAAACAGCCCGCTGGTGGAGATAGGCGCGTCGAGAAATGGCGCCTTATCCGCGTCCTTCATCTCAGACCACAGTCAGCCACAGAGGGCGCTCGAGAACAGTCAAATTAGCCATAGCACGGCCAATAGACTGGGCGGTGGCCTTCGTGGCTCGCAGAGCTATCAGTTGCACTGCGTAGGTCCCTGAAGGCTTCGGGTTCGGGGCCAGACTCGTCCATAGAGCGGAGAAGCTTGGCTTGGAACACTTGAAGTACCGCCATTGAGTGAAGCGCTGATGCAGCTTGGCCGGCGGCGGCGCGACCGGCGAGAGCAGAGGTAGTGCGGCAGGGCTTCGAGGGGTGGGAAGCTTTGGCTTTCCATCCGGTAGTGGAGGGCGGGCAGAGATGATTGGCCACGGCCTCCTCGAGGGGCGGCGTTCCCTCGTAGCCTCTTTCCTTCGCGCCGTCCACTGAGGAGAGCGAAGAAGAAAAAGAAGGCTTTAGGCGCGCAGAGTGGGGGGCTTTCCATGACTTGGCGGAGAACACCAATCGAGCCCGAGGTCCTCCACGGCCTTCGAGAGGATGCGGATAATCTCCGTATCCATGGTGGAGCCCGCACTCGTGCTAGCTAGCGTCGACGGGGCGGGGTCGAAAGTGGAGCCCGGCCAGTCGTCAGATGCAGCGTCGATGGACAGGCTGTCATCCAGTCCCCCGTCGTCCTCGGACGCGCCGAAAGTCACAAGGCCCACCGCTCTGCTAGAGGGGTGTGGGTCCGGCTGAGTGAACTGAACCGGCGATGGGGAAGGCAAGAGCGGCGGTGAAGCACGCGGAGACTGGCTCGGCGTGACGTCACTGAGCTCAGGTTCAGGAAGCCTCTGTGAGCGGCGTTTTTTTTTTTTTTTTTTTTTTTTTAAAGCGCGGCTCAAACAGAGGGGTGGCGGCGATGGGCTCGCTCACGGCGAAAGCGGCGAAGCGAGCCCGCAGTGTGGAGAGACCCAGGTCGTCACATTCCGGGCATCCGCCCTTGGTCAAAGCAGCTTCTGCGTGGTTCCGGCCCAGGCAGCGAGCGCAGATGATGTGACGAACCCCGTCCGGGAGAAGGTCTCTGCACGACGCGCAGGAAGGCATTTGAAACAACGCCTCAGAAAAATTGCTCTTTTACAAATGTCGCGGGGCGAACAGATGTAAAATACTTGCGTGTGTGGCGCGCCGGATGGCTCAGTAGGATGGTGTTCGAAGGCGGCTGAAGGTGCCGACGTCCTCGTAGCAATCCCGCTGGTATGCTTTTCCACGGCGGCGAAGGCTTTCAATAATCCGGAGGATCCAGCGAAGAAGGTGTTCGCTGAAGGAGATTAAATCTAAAGAACTCTCATGACGGGGCGCCCAATATATAGCTTGGCCACGCCCATCTTGGCGGGCTCTGACGCGCGCGGGCGCGAAGCACGCTCATTGGTCGCGCATTCAGAGTCGCCCCGTCATTGGTTCGAGCAAGTTGCCGCAGCACAGCCAATGACCGAGCTCCTTCGTTCATTGCTGTCAGCTGTGCAGCTGCAATGCGTTTTACATAAAAGACTTCAATATTCTCGAGAAAAGGAGTTTTCCCATAGCGTAAGCTACTTACGCAATAGGAGAGACCTCTCGAAAGGGAACACCGTAACTTCAGCGCGGCAAACGCGTTGCTGGTGGGTAAAACAAAGGCAGAGTGCCTTAACTCCACTTTAACTTATAATAACAGCGTTCTAAAGTGCAGCGGTACAAAGCCAAAAGACTGTAACTGATGTTAAGGTCTTCTGCCTTTGCTTTCCCTCTGCTTTTGGAAGTTATGGCAAAAAACAACATCTTATTTTTAGCAGAAAAGAACTAAATTGACGCAAGATATTTGTCCATATGATAAAACTAATGTCCATTGTTACAAATATGGCAATAACTCATTTTGACCAAAATTGAAGTTAAGGTCTTTTGCCTTTGCACGGCAGAGTAGTCAATAATCCATTTTTTTTTTTAGCATTGTAGTGGTGGAAGTAAGTTACACAACTCAAGTGCTTGAGTAAAAGTACAGATATACCACAATAAAATATTACTCCAGTAAAATTATAATTAGGCCATTTTCAAAATTACCTTAATTTTTAAAGTACTTAAAAAGTAAAAAGCATATTGTTATACTTAGTTCTTATACATTTTAAACTTATTTTGCACCATTCAAGTTCCGGCAATATCACGGTAGCATACATTTTACAGTGATTTGGTGATCCTCTTCTGGAGAGTTCTCAGCTCCGCCGATTTGGTGCATTTCTTCTGCGAAATACAGGATTGTGTACGTTTTATTTAATCTATTAAATCATTACTGTGCTGTAAATCCTTTTATTTTATGCAAGGCAACATACAAGGACACGAGGTCAGTTAGCCTACCTAGCTGAGTTGGTCTTTTTTGCGTGATGGAAACGCATGATCCCTTGCATAAAACACATTATTTTATTCATAAAGATAGTAAATCTATTTACATCAGATGTTAAAATATGTTCTTAGAGCTGTTTGTTAAACGAATTTAAATGTAGGCAGTATACATGTTAAAACAAAATATCATTTGAAATAAAGGAAGACATCATGTAGCTCAGAGCCGTTGAAAAACAGAGTTGCGACAGTTCCATAGACCGTAACTTTGGAATGCTGAAGTAACGCGTGTCGTGGAGCAGCCAATAGTTCCAAACAGTGATAGTTCCAGCATTGAACCCCATTCATTTTCAGTGCTTCCGAAGTACGCTGGTAAATTAATGAAATTAATGTATTTTTTTTACTTTTACACACATTAGCCGACCTCTAGTGAATCTAGTCAGTAGTTATATTTTATGTAGTCAGTTTTAGTAAATGTTTATTGGAAGATAATAGGTTAATTGCAGCGATAGCTTACGTGAGCAGCACTTACAACACTAACATTAGCTAACTTACGGTAACCTGATGTACATATAATATAATATAATATATATATATATATATATATATATATATATATAAAATTGTATATATATATATATATATAAAATTGTGTGTATATATATATATATATATAATTATATATAGATGTATATATATATATGTATATAAAATTGTGTGTGTATATATATATATATGTGTGTATATATATATATATATATATATATATATATATATATATAATTATATACACACACACACACAATTCATTTATTTAAATGGGTTAGGGTTATGCTGCTGCATATATGTTTGTGTTATAGCCTACATATAGGCCTACATATTATGCATTCATATATGTGTGTGTGTATGGGTTAGTTATGTGTGATTGAAACGTGTACTGTACACACAGTACATCATGATACATGTATTTGTGTGTGTTTTCTGATGAATGGTTAAGTGACTTTAGTCTATGATTAGGGTAGGATGAAGGGGTACATTAGCCATACTGAAATGAATCCCGTTAACAGTTATGGATCGTATTTAGGAACATAGTTAATTCACTCATTAACTAACGTTATCTCTCCGGTTTCATTTTATGAAGTTAATATTAACCGAACATTGCTGTAAATATATTCGTTGCTTTCTACGTTATGGGAGCAGTCCATTTCCCTCCTAAATCGTTCATTTGTACATGCACAGCGTAATTATTTATATTTTATGTTGGTTGGAGTTCTTAACGGACTGCAGACCTCTTTGCGTGATCACGAAGGTAGGCTAATGGCTGAATCGGAATTTATAAGCAAGATCACGGGAATCAATAGCCTAATACAGCCCAGTTGTGCTAAAATAAATATCATGAGACGTCCATCATCAGATGAATGACATGGAAAAGTTAAGTTAGAGCCGCTAAAGCCAGTGCTACTACCCATGCGAACATGAACACTAAGCTTTTCCCTCCAAAAATATAGCCTAAAACTTATCTAAGTTGTCACCCTGCCTCTCTAAATGCAAAACTGACATTAACAAAATGCAATAACAGCTTAAAAAGTACTTGGGTGTGTGTTTTATTTTATATTTACCGTTTAATAATGCAATCGCTGCTGTCTGTCCATAGAAGAACATGACAGCCCGCGTATGTTTTGGAAGTATTGGGGCTTACATGAACCACGTGACAGCCGTCGCGGCGACATCAAAGCGTGTCGCAACTCTTTCTCTCTATGGCTCTGATGTAGCTTAAACGAGTCGTAGTGTATTTTACAAAGGTTATGGATGATTACGTTAATAGTGTTTTTTTTTTACAGTAAGTTTTATTTGAGTAAGAAGTATGTGGTAATTCTTTATTAGTTACTAATGGGTTCCCTATATTTTCACTTTAGAATACTGTTTCAGGTTATAAGTAATTCCTGAAGAATTATCTAATAATTCTTTAATAATTACTAATAAGTTCCCTAATTTTTCACTTTAGAATACTGTTTCAGGTTATAAGTAGCCTAATTCCTGGATAGTTATTTGATAATTACTAATGGGTTCCCTATTTTTTCACTTTAGAATACTGTTCCAGGTTCTAAGTAATTCCTGAAGTATTATCTAGTAATTCTTTATTAATTACTATAAGGTTCCCTATATTTTCACTTTAGAATACTGTTTCAGGTTATAAGTAGCCTAATTCCTGGTTAATTATTTGATAATTATTTATTAATTACTAATGGCTTCCTTGTATTTTCACTTTAGAATACTATTCCAGGTTATACATAATTCCTGAAGAATTATCTAATAATTCTTTATTAATTATTAAAGTGTTCCCTATATTTTCAGTTCCCCTCTGTTGTTGCCTAAAATACATGAATTTACTCAATGGTATTCTATGCTGAGGAAAACAGACACACACAGTACTGTATATAAAATATAAAATTAATCTGAGGTTAGTTTTGTATGACTGTTCATTAGTTACTTCTTAGTTATTTTTCTTGAACCTTAATAAATAGATAATTAATGGTAGTTCTTCAGGAGGTATGACAGAATTAATTAGTTATTGATTAACTAACTGTAACTTAACACAATCATAAAATTCTATTACATACTGATTAGTTAACACATCTTCCTTAGTAGTTAACAGTAGTGAAGAAGTAGTTAATGAAGAATTACCTACTAGTTCTTCAATAATTCCTTATTAGTTATGCAGTAAGTAAGATACAGTATTCTAAAGTGTTACCCAATATTCTTATTTGGAATTTGGGAGAAAAGTTGTCAGTAGTTTATAGAATAAAACAAAAATGTTAATTTTACCCAAACACATATCTATAAATAGTAAAACCAGAGAAACTGATAATTTTGCAATGGTCTCTTAATTTTTTCAAGAGCTGCATATGATGCAGGTTTCAGTGAAAATGTATTCAAAGGCTATAAAACTGCTGAAATTTCTGTCAAGATTAGTAAATAAGCCTGAACTGAACACATTTCAGTAAGAGCCAATGCCATTTTACAAGCATTCTTACAATTTCAACTTTGTGTTTCGAGTAAGCAGACCGAAGATCAAATGAGGCCCAAAACTGAATCTGTAATCTATTTTTGATGAAACTACCAGACACCCTGTGGTGAGACCCCTCAAACTACAAAATAAGACGGGTCTTTGTAAGGATTAGTGGCAGTCTCTCTGCAACTTCATTTAGCAGACACTTTTTAGGGCTTAAAGTGGGTTTGCAGCCCAAGGCGCAACCACACACGGGTGTTATCATAATTGAGACGGCAAATGTTCTGTTAAGTGATGGTTAGTGGAACTGTAACTGCACATCCTCTTTTCAAAAATTCAAAGCTTTCATTTCATGGAATGACAAAATATATCTCCCCACACACAGATGCAGTGCTGCTTGAATGTTTGAATCCGGCTTGAGCCAAAAAAAAAAAAAAAAAACCAATACAGAACTGATGTATTTTAAGTGAGCAGCTCTACATAGCTTTATTTACCAAATGGACAAATCTATTGTTGATAATTTTGCTACAATTGCCAAATGAGATTTAAAGGGGCATTCGGCAACTATTTCAACTTAATAAAACCGTTTAGAAATAATTTGGATGGTTTAATAACCTGTTCTGGTGAGAATGGTGACTTTCCCCGCTCCCCCCAGCGTTCAGCGGAAAACCAACCTTGCAACATGGGGACTAACGTCCCGGTAAGTTGGAAATAGGAAGTCTTGTGAGAAGCGAGAAACACAAACTGCTTTACGGCAATTCGACATAAACACACACGCAGCCCTCAATGTGTATGATGTATTACCCACCTCGGTAGACATAGCTCCACACGATAAAGTTGGCCGGCTCCGATAATAACAAATGCACATGAGCAGCGGTAGAAAGGGGCAGAAGGGTGCCGCAAGTGAGTTTTTTTACGACATTGTTGTGAAATATACGCCTCACAGCTGTAGGGGGAGCTTGTTGAGAAAACATGCGACAACAAAAGTGAAAATCAGCGAAGAAATAGCTAGAGTTGCGAATGCCCCTTTAAGTCAGATCTATCTATCTGTCCGTCCGTCCATCCATCCAGAAACTTTTCCATTGATCAATCAGTACTCGATTCAGAGGATAAAAACTGATAATTTGCTCTAAGCTTTTGTTTGGCCATAGCATTTTTTTCTCAAGATGTCCAAGCAACTGAAAAAAAAAAGTCAAATTAATGAAAACATCTATACTAAGGAAAAAACCCACACACATTACCATGAAAGCCTTTTATTGAACCGAGATGTAAAATATCTTTTTTTTTTATGTAAAGAATTCGATAGTTTATTCCTGTTGATTGTATCTTTAATAAAATCGAGAAAAACAACTTATTGTGTGTTGAAGGTATTGTGTTTCTGAATATTGACATTAATATTTCACATTGTGCTTTGTCTGAATAAGTGTGAAACCGTTTCCATAGACCTCCCTACCAGGTGCATTTGCATATAATCTCATATATTTGATATTATTTTATAATGTCATACTATAGATTCAAATTATGTCATAATATAGTAATGCAAAGGGATTTTAGAAATGAATAAATGTTGAAGACAAAAAAAAACATATATGTATTTGTTGTCCGAAGCAACATTTTTGGGCTGAAAAAACTGAGAGAGCAACGTAATTCTTCCTCGGAAATGAATAAGATGAATGAGAAAAGTGATTTTACAATACATGTCCAAAAACCAGCTGGTTAAGGTAACGGATGGTCTCAGGTAGTTCATAGTTTGTTCAGTTTTTGTAAAAGCAGTCATTTTTTTATTAGAGTAATAAAATATCATTTGTACGAATCCAAACGGATGGATCCAGATCAAGGCTGATCATCTTGTCCAACGTGAGCATCAGTCCTATTAAAGGTCCTCATTTTTTCATACCTCTCAGTCCTCGGGATGTCAGAAAAAAATGCCTTTTTTTCGGCGGCACAGAAGTCTCGTCAGATTTCTCAGGAGGATTTCATAGTGACCCTCCCGGCTGTTTTTCACCTGGTGATAATAGCTCCCACATGTCCTACTGAGGAATCAATGGTGCTTTTAGTCCAGTCCCACCACCATTGTTTTCCTTATATCAGTCGGATGTGGAGCAGGTGGGATGTATGCTGTCGAAATAAAAATAAGTCATCATCTATCAACAGTATGTGGAACGCAAGACATCAGTGATGGGCTGCAACTCTCAAAATGGGCATCCGTCTCTCATCGTGGCTCTCTGATTTTCACCTTTCATCTCACGTGTGTATGTACGCTATAAACCGTGCCAAAAGGAAATGCTATAGATGATACAGTAGCACAGTAGAATGATTTTACAGAGGCTCTGAAGGCACTTGATTTCATAACAGACAGCAACTCCATGTCCCTTAGCGAACAGGTGACGGCTATCTTTACGCACCTAGAGAAAACAACTGCAAGCGGACACAGTGGGGAGATTTACATCCACACTAGCAGCAGGTACATCGTGATGTTCAACAGTTCTCTACTGCTGTTGTTTAGCACAGTTGCACTGAAATGAAAGGTCAACTCAATGATTCTCAGTGAGAGACGGTGTTTGTTGTGTCAGCTGCGGGATTAGCTGTTAATATCGATTCAGATGAGTTTGGTAACATACTTAATATAACGAAACACATAGAGTAAGAATGAAACATATACAGCCCAGAATGGGCGTATCAGGGCGCCGTCTGTTAAACTTGCTCTGTTAAAGCACAAAGGACAAGTACATGAACGCCCCATCTGTCCGAAAACATACTTTACATAGAGATTGTACTCCCCTTTAAAACAACACACATTTGTGGAGCCCTGATGTTCACATCAAACCGATAACATCAGAGCACAGGGAGATACAAAAAGCGCGACTGTATTTGACATACCTCTATTTTCAGACATAAGAAACGAAAACATTTTAATTTTTTTTTTTTTTTTTTATCAAACAATCATTCATTTTTGTTACCAGCTCTGGTATCCTTATTTTTTTCCTTCTCGGAAGCTTCCTTCATGTGGTTCAGTATTACGTATTGTGACATAATGAGGTCTTTGATGACAGAATCAGACGTTCAACAAAGCAAAAAGCATGTAGTGATAGAAATACATGTTACGTCTTTGTGCTTTGAAAGATTCCCCTATTAAGTCTCTCAAGCCGTCCTGCTGTAACCATCCACCTGTTCTTTTCTTTCTAACACTGACAAGGGTAATGGGCTTTTTCCTCAATATCTTGAGTGGACTCCAGCATAATACTCATGCCAATGTGTTAGCGAGCTTCAGATTCCCTCCCCGGCTTTCTCTTCATTCGCACTGATCTAAAACCTACGTTCCTTTTGTGTAGACGGGATGAATCTTTGGTTGTTGTCTTCAGGCAGTCCGAGTCAGCCGAAATCTCTATGAATGCCAAAGCTGGGTTCCACCATGGAAAGCTGGGTTCTCCATGTGATGAGGTCACCTTCGGAGGCCAACCAAGACCAAAAGTAAAGTGAGACAGAGCTGCCATAAATAAACTGTAGCGGAAGAAGCCAGGGATCTTATATCTGTGGGAATAAAGACAAGAACAAATGCAGTTATGGATGTGAACAAATATTCATTTCTCAGTGTTGTGTAAATAATTCATAGATTAACAATTCTTCTGTCCTTTAGAAGTTTAATTAGGTTTGTCTACGCTCTGTATCTATAGAACATCTTTCTTTCAACGTGCTATGCTTTCATTCAAAAGAGAATGGATTTTTTTTTTTTTGTAAATGTTTGCTGAGTCATGAAAGAGTCCTTCAAGCTGGTGGATTATCTTGTCATAGACAAGAAAAATAAAAGATAATACAGTCCACGTCCTGTTAGCCTTGATCCTACAGAAAAGTTTCTTCCACAATTGTTTGTTCTTGTGACTAATTTATTTATGCTAAACAGATATTCAGCAAATGTTGAATTAAGCTGATCAAAAGTGACAGTAAATACATTTCTAATGTTAAAAAAATTATATTTCAAATAAATGTTCTTCTTTTTAACTTTCTTTAAACTTTTTTTAAAAAAAACAACAACAACAAAAAAACCCTAAAGAATTTCTGAAGGATCATGTGACACTGAAGACTGGAGTAAGCTGCTGAAAAATCAGGAATAAATTACTTTAAGATACATCAAAATGTAAAAGGTATTTTAAATTGTAATAATATTTTACAATATGACTGTTTTGATCAAATAAATGCAGCATTGGTGAGCATAAGAGAGTTCTTTAAACCAAATAACCATCAATTTAAGCTTTATTACAATAGCATGACAATAATTAAAATAATTTTTCTTATTTCTTTTTTATTTCATTGCAATAAACTCAAAAGCCATTTCTTAAAAACTTTTTTCCAATATACTTACTACTACTGGGTGGGGGGTCTCGACATTCTCCTTCCTCTATGGCCACATCATCTATAGCAATATCCCCCTCAATGCCAGAGCCACGTATACCCTCCAAAACCATCTAAATGAATGGGCAGAAAAAAAAAAATTCACTCCGTACTGGCTTTTCATTTAATTTTGAATGCAAAGTATATTAAATTAAATAAATTATATTATTATAAATGAGAAAAATATTATTCATGTAGTTTTATCATATAATATTACATTATTTTATTATTATATTTCTTAGAATATTTTTTGTGTGTTGTTATGCAAGCAAAAAGAAGACTGAAAAAGGCACCTGGAAAGAGGATGTTGGATTGATGTTAACTCTGGCTTGCCTCCAACGGTCTCCTTGGTTCCCACTCAGGGTCCACTCAGATGTATCCTGACCCGTCTGGCTTTTCTGCCTCAAATACACGTTTAACGTTCCTTGAAAAAAAGGCATATGCACTTAGTGTCAGTAGAAGTCATTAGATGCAATATGCCAGTTAACTACATAATGCCCTTGGAACCTTTCTTATGTATTACATAGCAACTGCAAGGTTCAGTGACCTTGAAGAGACATCGAATCATCTCCATCTCCAGAAGAAATCAATCATAAATCTGTTCAGAACACAACCACTGCTGTTGTTGTATGTATATACTGCATATATACAGGTCCTTCTAAAAAAATTAGCATATTGTGATAAAGTTAATTATTTTCCATAATGTAATGATAAAAATTAAACTTTCATATATTTTAGATTCATTGCACACCAACTGAAATATTTCAGGTCTTTTATTGTTTTAATACTGATGATTTTGGCATACCGCTCATGAAAACCCAAAATTCCTGTCTCAAAAAATTAGCATTTCATGAAAAGGTTCTCTAAACGAGCTATTAACCTAATCATCTGAATCAACTAATTAACTCTAAACACCTGCAAAAGATTCCTGAGGCTTTTAAAAACTCCCAGCCTGTTTCATTACTCAAAACCGCAATCATGGGTAAGACTGCCGACCTGACTGCTGTCCAGAAGGCCATCATTGACATCCTCAAGCAAGAGGGTAAGACACAGAAAGAAATTTCTGAACAAATATGCTGTTCCCAGAGTGCTTTATCAAGGCACCTCAGTGGGAAGTCTGTGGGAAGGAAAAGTGTGGCAAAAAACGCTGCACAACGAGAAGAGGTGACCGGACCCTGAGGAAGATTGTGGAGAAGGACCGATTCCAGACCTTGGGGGATCTGCGGAAGCAGTGGACTGAGTCTGGAGTAGAAACATCCAGAGCCACCGTGCACAGGCGTGTGCAGGAAATGGGCTACAGGTGCCGCATTCCCCAGTTCAAGCCACTTTTGAACCAGAAACAGCGGCAGAAGCGCCTGACCTGGGCTACAGAGAAGCAGCACTGGACTGTTGCTCAGTTTTGCATGTCATTCGGAAATCAAGGTGCCAGAGTCTGGAGGAAGACTGGGGAGAAGGAAATGCCAAAATGCCTGAAGTCCAGTGTCAAGTACCCACAGTCAGTGATGGTCTGGGGTGCCATGTCAGCTGCTGGTGTTGGTCCACTGTGTTTTATCAAGGGCAGGGTCAATGCAGCTAGCTATCAGGAGATTTTGGAACACTTCATGCTTCCATCTGCTGAAAAGCTTTATGGAGATGAAGATTTCATTTTTCAGCACAACCTGGCACCTGCTCACAGTGCCAAAACCACTGGTAAATGGTTTACTGACCATGGTATTACTGTGCTCAATTGGCCTGCCAACTCTCCTGACCTGAACCCCATAGAGAATCTGTGGGATATTGTGAAGAGAAAGTTGAGAGACGCAAGACCCAACACTCTGGATGAGCTTAAGGCCGCTATCGAAGCATCCTGGGCTTCCATAACACCTCAGCAGTGCCACAGGCTGATTGCCTCCATGCCACACCGCATTGAAGCAGTCATTTCTGCAAAAGGATTCCCGACCAAGTATTGACTATTGAGTGCATAACTGAACATAATTATTTGAAGGTTGACTTTTTTTTATTTTTTATTAAAAACACTTATTTTATTGGTCGGATGAAATATGCTAATTTTTTGAGACAGGAATTTTGGGTTTTCATGAGCTGTATGCCAAAATCATCAGTATTAAAACAATAAAAGACCTGAAATATTTCATTTGGTGTGCAATGAATCTAAAATATATGAAAGTTTAATTTTTATCATTACATTATGGAAAATAATTAACTTTATCACAATATGCAAATTTTTTGAGAAGGACCTGTATATATATATATATATATATATATATATATATATATATATATATATATATATATATATGGCACTATATATATAATTGCTACTACTCTAATTCTACGCTAATGAAAGGAAACGCTGGAAGAAAATCTGTATTATTCTCTCAGATGTCTGGGATTTGGCCAAATGGTATGTTTCATTTCCTTGCAAATGAGGAGACAATGAGATTAGTGCCACAGAGATGTGATGCTATTAATGCTAAGATACACTTTCTGGAGAAAAACGGTGTGAAAAAAGAGTGGAACAACACACAAAAAAACTCTTGTTGCTATTTCGTTCTTTTTCAACAATGTAGTTTTTTCCATCATTACAACATTTTTTGAAAATGAGATGAGTACTCTAGTCATATTAGTTCTCTAATAATATTTATTTTACATGGAGCGGTCAGTGGCTGGCATTTTGAGATCACGTAACAAGCCGAATATTACTATAATTTATCTTTTACAATAGCATTTTTAACTGAAAACATTTGGATTTGCATTACAGTCCATCCAAACCACTAGCTGTCAGTATAAATCAAAGACAACTGGAATAAGGCTAGGGCAACATACACAAAATGGATTTTACTTGCACCTTAAGAACCACTTGGGTAGGTTTTTATATCAAAACAGCCATCTAACCATGTTGTCTCGGTTGTTTGTTGTGCAGCCAGATAGAAGATCTTGTTGGTCACATGGATTTTTAACCCCAGACGCCCGATGAGACCACGTGTCAAAAGCCAGGAAGAGAACACCCTGGTGAGTTGGAATTAGCTTCACACTTACTATTCTAAAAGCACACAGCTTTGTGAAGCAGAAAATTGCAGTTACAAGCTTGTCTGTGAGGCCGTGGAGGTCATTGCTACCCCAGAAGTGCGACAGCATGTCCAGCTCAACTGCAGCAGCATAAAGTGAGCATGAAAAAAAGAACTATAGAAATGCATGTGTCCCACAGAGCACAAATTGAGTTATTGGTCTAAGTCATTTACAGCACTTACAGTCCACTAGAAACGGCCAAAGAGTACACTGCAAATATCTGACTAGCATGTTAACTTATATGGAAGCCCATTTCTGTCTGTGAGTAAAAAATAAAATATAAAAAATAAATCCATTATTTATGAGACAAAGTGTAAAATAAGAAAGATATAGTATAGTTAGTTATAGTAACGCGCCGCATTTTTTGGCAGTAACGGTAACGGCGTTATTAAGATGAGAAGAGTAATCAATTAGATTACTCGTTACTGGAAAAAGTAATGCCGTTAGTTATTCCCATCACTGCTGACTGACCAGGGCTGCGTTTCCAAAAAATCATTGTAAGCCTAAGAAGATCGTAAGATGAAGGGAGTAAGTAAGAAGAAAGCAGCCCTGGTCATCAAGCACTCATTTGAACAGTAGATTTGTGATGTCAAACACACTGTAGTTGTAGAGGTTACAGCTCATCAAGAAACAATTAAAATAAGTAATCTGCATACAGATCCCCTTTAGTTGATCACATCAGGAGTCCTTTCAATGTACTGTGCTAACAGTAACCCACCTATATGCTTTCCATACATGTGGTAGTAGAAGCTGAAGCAGTACGTTGGGTTGGGGGCCACATTCCCGTAGGGATTTTTAGGGGCAACATTGAAGGATGGGGTAAACAGTCGGGCCTTGTCTCCCTCCAGACGTGGTCGTGAGGTCTCAATGTACATGTAGAAACCTGTGCAAAGTCCACAAGAACATAAAAATTAACTGATCATACTAGCTCCCACACTACTGTTCAAAAGTTTGGGGTTGGTAAGATTTTTTTGTTTTTTTGAAAGAAGTCTATCAAGTCTATCCACTCAAGTCTATCAAGGCTACTCAAAAATATTGTAAAAACAGGGATGTTGTGAAATATTATTACAATTTAAAAGAACTGTTTTGACTGTTTGAATATATTATCCAATGTGATTTATTCTGTGATGGCAAAGGTGAATTTTCAGCAGCCATTAAAGGCCATGTTGCAGGTTAACCACCACTGTTGATTAATGGGTACATAAATCACTCAATATATGTGTATCATTTTTAAAATGTCTCAAAAATTGTCTTAAAGACCATTTTTTTACGTTTCTGGTATAATTTTTTTTTTACGCAACTCTGTGATGACGTCACGTTGGGGAGAAGCGGAGGAAAGGGTGCCTCAGCCTAGTATTAGAACTATGGCGAATGACTGGGATGAGGAAGAGTTGGCAAGAAGAACTAACATGTATTATGGCCCGCAGCCGTATAATTTTGAACCTGCTAGACGTGAGAGGGCAAATGAAGAATTGCCAAGAACCGTCAAAGCCAATTGAATGCATGGTCCGAGGAGAATGAGTGGAGAGTTGGTGAAGTGTCCCGGTGAGTTGCTATCATTTAGCAACGCAGAAATTAACACTGGAGCTAGTCTACAAGCTATGGCAAGCCGTTTTAACTTACGAGCAGCAGTGCACAATAACGACACATATATTTTTTTACGGTCATTGAATAGCACCGAGTGAAAAATCAACGTTTTCTTTATATCTAGTGGCAGTATATGATCATGACGTTAGTTCAGATAAGTACCGGTAACCTTTGTCATAGTGTCGTAGTACTGGTAATGTTTGTTTTTGTCATCTGGAAATAGAAAGCATCATGCTAGCTATTAGGGGTGGAATTATACATGTATTCGTAGTGTGTGTGAGTGAGAGAGAGAGAGGCGCAGACATTTTGTTCATACAGGATATCGTTCAAACTGCAAAGTGTTTACTTATATTTGTGTACACTCGCAATAAAACACAACATTGTGCTTCTGTCACACTCAAAACTCGTGTCAAACTGTAACCTACAACTGTATATATTTCTATCTAGCTGCTAACGTTAGCTATATCTGCTAACGTTATGCTGTCTGCCTATCTCTCTCTATACTTGACTATCTATATATCTAGTCTGTCTATATATCTAGTCTATATATATATATCGTCTATCTATCTCTCTATATCTATGTATTTATCTATAATCTGCGCTATCTGAATATTCTCGTCTACTACTCGTCGCTCTCAACAAGGCGGGCAGCGGGCTTTGGTAAATTCTCTCCCCAAGGTGACGTAATGCAATGCATTGTGGGGGAAAGGAGAATTGTTGCAAACCGCTGTAAGATAGTACCTACTTTTTTCGTTTTGTGATACCCAACAACATAAAATACAATGGATAACAGTTTAAATGTTTATTACCAACAAGCAAATTGCACAAATTCGTTGAAAAATTAAACCTGCAACATGGCCTTTAATATAGTGTTCAGTGTCATGTGATCCTTCAGAAATCAGTCTAATATGATGATTTGGTGCACAAGACACATTATTCATCACTATAAAACCGCTGTTTTGTTAAAAATATACTCTGGATACCGTGATACATTTTTTCAGGATTCTTTGAAGAATAGAAAGTTCAAAAGAACAGCATACGTTTGAAATAGAAAAAACATACTGATCCCAAACATTTAAATGGTAGTGTATACATATACATCAAATCAAGAGAATTAATAAATTTGGCACAATAAATGTTTAGCATCAAAATCACACAACAGTTCAAATCTGATATTGCACATGCTAAATTATCAGGATATAATTTCTCCAAGCTTCAATACACCTCCATTGAACTTAGCGCTGCCTCAGAATAATCAATAGGACCTCAGTGACTCCACAGAGCAGGACAAATTATTTTTCAATTCACATTTCTCATAGCCTTTTAAAAGACAGATTTCTTTCCTTTCATATCAGGTCAGACAGAGTGTCTTAAAAAGCTATTGACCTGCGTTTTTCTCCCACTCAAGTCAAGCCCATAAACATCCATTAATTTAAATATTAACAGAGTGCTGCAAGAATGAGTCCTGAAACCCAGAAACAACTTAGCATTTTAGCACTTCCGGTTCCATCGTCATCAAGTCAATAGGTTTTCTGAAAGGGTTTTTGGTTAAATGCCTAAAATAAGGTCTGTGGTTAACTAAATTGTTTCCCTTTTTTATTACAAAAAGGGACAATCAGTTTTTTTTAAAGCTTTTATGAGTCTTGCAAAAGTCAGTTGCTATCAAGTGGCTAAATTGGACCAGATGTTGTCGGGGACATTAAACATAATCATATTGAACAAGTAAACTCATCTACTCACTAGTTCTCTTTTACAGTCTTGTTGTGGTTATACTGGTGCTTCTGCAAACTATTATAACTCAAAATTTCTAACTTGCACATTTTTTAGAGGTTGAAATATTTGTCGGAAGCTTAAAGGGATAGTTACCCAAAAATGAAAATTCTGTCATCATTTACTCACCCTCATGCCATTCCAAACCAGTAAGACTTTCATTCATATTCGTAACACAAATGAAGATATTTTTAATAAAATCTGAGCCAGTTATGTACTCTCCATTGACAGCTACACAACCACCACTAAAAGCTTCATAAATAGATCGTAAAACTAATGTTTTAATGTAAAAGTAACCTAATTCCGCAAGAAAACCGAGTATTTGGCAACACTGAGGGTGATGCTAACTTCTAGGTTGTTTACAAAAATGATGTCATCCCTGCAACACTTAAAAACCCACTTCAGTATATAGATTAAATAAGCACCCTACCGTTCTTTCTGAACTTATGACTTGAATTCTTCAGATTCCACTACTTTACTAAAGTACTAGACAAGCTGATTGCATTAGTGATGTGTTGACCCATGGAAATTATCCAGTTGCACACCGGATCTGTCATGATCCGATGTCAAGTTTAATGACTGACACCATTTTTCTGAAAGTGCAGTTAATGGAACCCACTGAGCATCTTCCTCTAAACATCGCCCAACCAAAAGACGGCCTGTGCACTCCTTTAGCACCATGAGAAATTGAAAGTGCCTTTGGACGCTAATGCTATTAGCCTCTCTCTAAAAGTCACAAGCTTCATTTTGCTGACGATATAACCTTTTACTCAACATCCACTGTGCAACTTATTTTTGAAAATATGAATCTTGAATTGTTTGACTTTGGTGTAGCCATGAATCCACACCTATCTATATTTAACTTACAGATTTGATTTAATACTAAGTGGCACATGTGCAGTATACCTTGTTTAGAGCCACTGCGGTCACTGCTGGGTCCAGTGTTGGGTGTATATTTAGTGTCCCTGGTGGCAGCGCTATGTCTTGTCCAATCAAACTCTTCGGTTTTATCTTGGGTGAACATACAGATGGTGTCCTCTTCGAAGCCGCACTGAAACTTACCTATGGTTGTTTCAGCAGAAAAAACAGTACAATGAAGTGAGTGCAGAAAGAGCATCTAAAAAGCTATATCAGACAATTCCGTCATTCCAGAGCGATCACATATTTGTACATAATACATTTTTAGGATGATTATTAGACAGTTGAAATGTACAATATCAATGTATAAAGAACATCTAAAACAAGCTCTCTTTAAGATCTTTAGAAACACATTTTACAAATTTTCTTAAGACTGCTTTCATCAACATCATCATCATCATCATCATCATCATCAGAGTTCAAAATAAACTGTTGATGTCACATTTAAATGTTTCACCCATTTATTGTCACAATATTTATGACCATTAGAAATTACACAGATGAAATGAAACCTTTAAATGCCAAATTTGATAAAAGCAAATTTGACTGTGTTAAAAAATGTGATGGCATTAAACATTTTTAATTTTCACAAGTTATAATAACAATAAAATCCATGAATTTAATATACAATAAACCTCATAGGATTTGAAAACATTTGTATGTATATGCTTTGATATAATTGATATATCAAATATGATATAATTTGCATAATACATACACTACCGTTCAATAGTTTGAGGTCAGTAAGATTTGTTTTGAAAGAAATTAATACTTTTATTCATCAAGGATGCATTAAATTGATCAGAAGTGAGAGTAAAGTTATTTATAATGTTGCAAAAGATTTCTATTTGAAATAAATACTGTTCTTTTGAACTTTCTGTTCATCAAAAAATCCGGTACCATATCATCATGCAAGAATGATTTCTGAATAATGGCTGCTAAAAATGTCCAGATAAAATAAATGCAGCCTTGGTGAGCATAAGAGATTTTTTCAAAAACATAAATAAAATGACTGACCCCAAACTTTAACAGTAGTGTATATGATAAGCAGATGTATGACTGAACATAATTATGAAAACACTGTTAGATTACATTTTAAAATATAATTATTGAAAGAGAAAAGTTATTTTCAAAAACATTTTAAAGATCTTACCATCCCTAAACTTTTGCACGTTAGTGTACATAAAAAAGGTAAACAGCAGCTGTCCATATGTTAATATTTTGATACATAATCTGTCTATCCAAACATATAAATGTCTATACCTATACTAATGAGATCATGTTGACCATTTACGCATGCTAAACTTCAAAAGGCAAAAGCTATACATATTTTTAAATTGCTCTTATTCCCCCTTTTTTACTAATTCGAAAAAAACCCAAAACTTACTCCAATGAGGATTCACCGGTGCTGTAAAACAGAAAAAAGAAGAGGTTACACATACCCTAGGCTTATAGTACATAGTTTGTTAATAAACCATTATAATCAATAGCAGGGGATTTAGAGAGGGGAGAATGCAGTTTGCCCTTGGAGAAAAGTGTTTAGAAAGTGCTTTGGGCATCATTACCATGTATCACACAGTTAGAGAGGGGAAATGAAATAGCGTTTCAGTGCAGGAGGGGGTGTTTGTGTGGGGAGAGGTCGCTATGGGGCTGTGCAATGCTCAGGTGAACCATAAAGACCTGTATCTCTCTTCATTCCATTCACAAGCAGCCTATCTGAGTGTGGCAGAAAGCCGTGTGCTTCCAGGCAGCCTCATTGAGGGCTAAGGTGCATTGTGGAAGAAAGGTTTCAGAGGGCATGTGTGGAAAAGATAGTGAGACTGAAACGATCCCTTTTTCAACCAACTAAGTTCGGTGCCTTAATAGAATATAGAAAAACCATGCACAATCCTGTTTAAGTCAGAAAATGTGTTTGGATCCTCCACACTAAGCTTTGAATATCTATGTTGGGAAAACAAAAATCAAAGGTCATCCTTTCAAAAAATGTTTGAAAAGATAATATTGTCGAGGGCTCTAACTTTAGCAGAAGAATTTAAAGAAATACGCCAATATAAGTGTCTCAAATTGACATTCCAGCAGTAAAATGAGTACAGTGTGTCAGTCGCCTTTTGGGACGGAAAAGTGGCATCGGTTCTGGCATTTGATCAGGCTCCTATAATGAGAGAGATTAGCACAACAGCGTTCAAACACAGCAGATGTTCACAAGGGGTTGTCAGTGTAAATGTCTGCTTTGTGAACTGCAGGGGGAACAGCTCCACGCGAAATTGATGATACAAATGAAAAAGTAAAAAGTTGACAGGAGGGGGAAAGAAGGGGAATCAATTATCAAACGTCTGTTTACATACACAGGATTTACAAATGAATGAATGAGTGAATGATGGGAAGTGTCATGGGATTTGCAACCTCAAGGGGAAAAGAGGATTTTGTCAAGGAAGACAAAATGCCAGTGAGTCATTCCTTGAAACAGATGCCTTTTCTTTTTTGGTGGTTATTTTTTAAGTAAATTTATGTTAAGGTTTGGTGCATTCTATCAGATATAGAATGTCTTCAAGTGTTAACAAACTGCTTTTGGCATCTCAAGCTAAGTTTATAAAAATTCATATGTTTGGACATTAAGAGAAAAAGGGAGGAAACGGGGTGGAACATTTCAAACCAAATTGCTGGTGCTCTCCATGTTATCAAGGTTATTTCCTCGAATCATTAACACTTAACAGTCAATAATATAATTATTATTACTAAAAATTTGATGGGAACGGCAATAAATGCTTTATCATGTAAAAGTATCTGGTGTTAATAATTTTCTTTTTAAATAATAAAATGACTGGCTGTACAGCAATGTACATACTCTTTTAACATGCATGATTTTTTTATAGAATAAAAGAATTAATACAATTACAGATAATACAATACTTTATCAATGGAATTGAACAGGATTCATATAAATACAATAAATTAGAACTGATTTTGAATTAAAATATTTAAACCTGCAAAACAATAAACAAATTTGTTATCGCTAAACAACTACATACTGATAAAAAAAGCACAATCAATATGTCTGTCACATGTGAACTGATCAAATTCCATGTTAACTATTCAAGACTAGCTGTTTTTTCCTATTGCAAAATCGTAATTTAGAAACTAATTATTCCATGAAGGTTACAGTTCCCTTCCTATAAAGCTACCCAGCTGTTTCTAAATGGGGTAAGGAGGGGAGAGGCCTGCTTTAGTTAAACTAAACAGATGTTGCATATTTGGAAACACGTGCCGCATTAACACGCTCTCTAAATTGATGGGCTTCGTGTTCTTTCCCTTTCCCTGTCTCTCTTCCCCCATCCCTGTAAAAGTACAATTAGAGCTATTGGAGCAGGAGGCGAAAGTAAAACGTCAACATCATTAAACACACAAGCAATTAGACCCAGTATATCTCCCACTCAGAGAGCATTCACAGCCGCCCTACTCAAAGGCAAGCTTTAAGGTGAAATCCTACCATATTCAGGCCTTTCATTTGAACAAAGCCAGATAACAACATAAATGTTCATGGCTAAGTAATAAATTGCAGTAATGCATTTCAGGCTATAGATACAAGCCATGTTGTCTTATCATTGAAACTGGGTTTTGTGATACAGGCATTTCAGAAACAATATGTTATCACTGAGTCCAAGTAATGCATCCCACACATAATCAAAGGCCTATAAAAATTAATGAGTAGAATCATACATGCATCCTCATCAGCATATTTCATATTCATCCATTTTGCTACAATGCTTGCATTGACTAACATTAGCATTTAAATGACCTGTATTCGATCATTATTATTAATATTACCAGCAGTAAACAACTACACAAAGTAATAATGCCATTTATGACAACCTAACACCATAGTAAAGTCGTAGTGAGGTGTACTAACTGTTTGACAATACAATTATAATAGCTTGTTAGCACTGTCCTCTCAGCCTGTTCGTGTTCTCTGAAAAGCTCATAAATAGCTGCCAATTGGTGGCTTTCCAAAGCAATCTACAGGCAGCAGCAAGTTTATGTGTTGAATCACTGCTTTATAGAATGACACCAAATGACACAGTCCATCAATTCTTCTTGGTAGCTTGTTAATTTGTCTGGCATTGTCCATGCACGAATGTGCACAGCAGCCATTCAAAGTCTCAACAAACACTGTGAGACCTTTGCCACAAGTTGCAATGGCTTGGCTTTCCAATACTTTCCAATAAAAAACACCAAGTATGGGAGAAGAAAAACCACTGAAATGGCAGATTCTGTCTTATTTCCATAAATCCTCAACATTCAACCAAATAAGCACATATACACTGTGATCCAAAAATAAAAAAAATTATGTCATTATTTACTCACCCTCATGTCATCCTTCTTAATATATTTTGGACATATTCAACTGTTTTTTTGTTTTTTTTTCATGCAATGAATGTCAACAACATTGGATTCCATTGATGTTCATTGTATTGACAAAACCACTGAGACATTCTTCGATATTTTTGTTTTGTTTCACAGAACAGAACTTAGATTTGTTTGTGTGAATTACTTCTTTACCATTCATTGGTGTTGCACATGAACTGAAATACTGTATACCTTGAATGCAATGTAAATCGCTGTTGATTTAAGCATCTGCCATGTAAACCTAAATGTGCGTTGTGCTTAGAAACCTTAGAAAGAAAGTCATACAGGCTAGGAACGACTTGAGAGTGAGTAAATGATGACAGTAAATGATGATTTCATTTTTCAGTGAACTATCCCCTTTAACATTAAAAACTAATTGGACATGAACCAAAAAAAAATGTATACCTTGAATGCAATGTCACTTTCGATTTAAGCATCTGCCAGATGCATAAATGTAAACATAAAGGTGCAGTTTTAGCAAACCAATAGAAGGTACTATCCTCACAGAGAGCTTATTCAACCGTTTACATGGCTTAAATTCCAGTGTATTGTGAAAGCTGGGATATGGATTTTGACGGGTGTGATTGTGTTATCACCTTCTCCAGGCTATTTGAGCCAATTAAAATGCATAATGTCACAGTGGCAAAAGCTGGACTCTTTGAAGGAAGTGCTCCTGGTGTGAAAGTCATCCCATCAATACAGATTGTATTTTTCTTATGAGCCCTGTGGCAAAATGACTTCAGGGGGAATGGAATAGCTGTGAGGGAGATGTTATGGAATGAGACATTTTCAATATTTTAGCACTGGTATTTCCATTACCTGATACAAAAACCGTGTTGAGCCATAGGGCTTCATATCACATGGGAAAGCTGCTGAATAAACTATGAGCAGAATAAATGAAATAATGACCGAATGGAAGATTAAATGATTTTTTGGGGAATTTTTTCCTCGGCTTTTGTAATTGCACCTGGTCTGTGCAGATCTACGGGGGTCTTTTCTTGCTAATCCCTATTTTTAGAAGACATACAGAGAGTGAGAGGGAATTAACTCGACAGCACAGTGCTGTTTAAAATAGTTTTGAATGGAGTCTAGCATGTCACACCTCAGGACACGTCAACTTTTCACAGTATTTCATGTCCATTACCCATAAGCAAAGGCTTAAAATTATGACAGAGCCTTTAAAGAGTCTCTAATATCACACAACCTCGATAACAGAACACTGTGCTAAGTTAATGAATGTGCTCGTGTGCATCCAGCCATTGGTGAGGTCATAAAGCTGCCACATTACGATTGGTTTTCCAGTAAAGAAGGGAAGGGGTTCAGGCACCACAGACATAGGGTTTAGGTGACTTGACATACGTTACCTGTGTCTCGACTGGCCTCTTTAAGAAGCACAAAGCAAAACCATAAGATCAATCTATAGCTCTGGTTAATTTTGGAAAATAGTAGATAACAAGAAACAGTTGCAATAAAATGCATGTCAACAGATGAGTAATATGAATGCATTTTTCATGTACACAGCCAGCAGAGGTCTCTATTACATAAAAAAATAAATAATTAAAATGTCCTCTGCTGGTTATTTGTTGAATTAGCAGATTTCTACACAAGTATTAAAACAGTTGAATCAACAATTACATTACTAAAGATGTAGCATTTGCACAATATTTGGAGCTGTCAAATCATCTGAACTTAAATGAAGGAAAAATGTAATTTTTATTTTATTTTAAGACAGGCAGTACACAGAGAGTATCTGCTCATTAGTACACCGACATGATTCTTGGTTTATTATCTATGTTGCAAAAGTCTGAAATCACAGGTCAAAATGTAACATTTTTCTAACTGAATAATAATAATAATTATGCATAGAAAAACTAAACTGAATGCATCATAATTTGAGAGAAAAGTATAATTAATTTCAAGCAGACTAGTGATAAACTAATATTTAACATTTCATTTTATGGCTGATACTGTAACAGATAAAGGGTTTATATTCAAATTCTATAACATTTTGTCAGGTTAAAAATACTAAAAACTAAAATCAGCTGTACATTTAAAAACAGCTATATAACACACTACATGAAAGGTAATATCTGAAAAAGCAATTAAGTGAAAAATGAATTAAGGCATCACAACATAAAGCACAGTATGAAAAACTGGTTATCCATTTTGAGATTTGCTAAAAACTGCCTTTAACAGTGTTATTCAATTATTAGAGTTTTTTAAAGATTAACATTAAGTTAGGGTTAGATGATGGTAAAGAAATTCTAAATGAAAAAAATATCTCTAATATTGACTGATAAACAATATACTACAGTATTGTGCATCCCTATTTTTGACCCCACTGTATTTGACGACTCTGTACTATACTTTCTCTAAACATACAGTGTTTTAGAGAGCTAAGTTCACCATCATGCTATGGTGCTTTCGTGTATTAACCATGACCATAATCAAACAAGTTTTTCTCACCACTGTAGTGAATGATCCTTTCTGTTGAATCTCCCTCTCCAAACCGTGTTATCGGTGTGAGGCGGACCTGATAGGCCTCAGGTTTAATGAGTTCGGTTAGGTTGTAGGTGAGTAGTTCTCCTTTCTGGATATTGTCTTCTGTTGGGATTTCCTGCTCCCACCATCTCTGATGCCCCGTCTGAGGTAAAGAGCATAATTACAGGTTCGTTATTCCAACACCTAATGATTAAGCATCAAGCCAGCACACGCATAAGTAATGATCCTCCAAAAGGTCTTTTAATAACACAGAGTCTCTAGGGAACAAAAACCATACATCTTGATATGATGTCTCTGCACTATTAATTAAAAACATAATTTCAACATACTAATATTATAATATAACACACTGTGGATAATATTGAAAAGGGCTGATCACCTCTCTTTCTGTGTCCATTTTAATGTCTCACAGAGCTATTATGATATAAAGTCTCTTTCTCTCTGAGTATTTTTCTCTATATATATTTTTTAAGTTAAGAACTGAAGTTCCCTTTCGTTGTCACTCCGAGTTACGTCGGATGACGACGAAATGGGGTTTCGCTTAGAAAGCCTATCAGCTTCGAGTATTACAAAACGAGCCAATGGCAAAGAAATGCCATGGGTCTGCGGAATTTGCATGACGTAACTCCACCCCACCTCGTGGGTATAAAAGGAGGAAGTCCGCAACAGCAGTTTATGTTTTCGCTTCGGAGCCAAGTTTATTCTTCTCTCCACAAGCCATCTCTGAATTGTCAGCTTCACGAACGAGTGCCTCGAGTGTTGGTGTGACGGCGATCTACGGCGAGAGCGTGCTTCCTGCTGATCTGCTGCAGTGATTTGCCAGTCGGCGCGTTTCTCCCCGGGCGCTTCAACACTTGAGTTTTCTCACTAAAAGAGCTTACACGCGGCACGTCTTTTTAAAGATGCCTCGCCCGTGTACTTCTGGTTGCGGCAGATTGGTATCGGACTCTGATGGGCACGAGCGCTGCTTGGTATGTTTGGGCATTGATCATGCTAGAGCAGCGCTCGTGGATGACTCATGTTTTCTCTGTGGGAACATGACCATCGCGTCATTACGGTCGAGACTCAGTGAACTCGCAAGAGTGAGAGTCCCCTCATCCACCCCCCGCCCTGCGGCTGGTGGCCAGGGTGACCTGAGGGTGACGGTCTGGAACAAGGCGCCGACTATGTGTCCGCGACCCCAGCCCCCCTCTTCAATGACGGTGCCCGCTAGCGAACTGCCGATCCCCGCGGGTCTACCCTCTGGTGGCCCGCGTGTTTCGGTTGAAGCTACAGAGGATGATGCCATGTCTGTTGCTGCATCACTAGGTGGGTTTGATTCTTCTGGAAGTGAGGGCTCGTCACAGCTGCCACCTTCCGGTGTGCATACGGCTGTGCTCGAGTCTGATCCGGAGATGACGGCCATGCTTTCCCGGGCAGCCGCGAGCATCGGGCTTGAGTGGAGGCCTCCACCCTGTCCTGAGCGCTCGCGGCTGGACGATTGGTTTTTGGGTAAGGCCGCCGACCCTCGTCCTCGGCAAACCCCAATACCTTTCTTCCCGGATGTGCATGATGAGATCTCGAAGTCCTGGAAGACCCCGTTGTCTTCCCGTGACCGCTCGGTGACCTCATCCGCCTTTCCTCCCCTTGATGATGCAGCCGCCCGTGGGTACACTGGGCTCCCCCCGGTTGAACGCTCTGTTGCCATGCAACTATGTCCTCAGAGTGCTTCTTCTCGTGGCGAGCCTAAGCACCCATCCAAAGCCTGTAGATTTTCGTCGACCTTGGTGGCGAAGTCTTACAGAGCCGCGGGACAGGCGGCTGCGTCACTGCATGCTATGGCCACTCTGCAGGTCTACCAGGCCCAGATGCTCAGAGACATGCACGAGGGTAGGACAGACCCAGGGCTCTTCAATGAGCTGCGCGCCGCGACCGACCTTGCTCTCCGGGCGACGAAGGTTACCGCGCGCTCCCTGGGTCTGGTGATGTCCACAGCCGTGGTCCAGGAGAGACATCTCTGGCTGAACCTGGCTGACATGCGGGACGCGGAGCGGACCCGTCTGCTTAACGCCCCCTTGTCCCAGGCCGGCCTCTTCGGCGGTGCGGTTGAAGATTTTGCCCAACAGTTTTCAACCGCCCAGAAACAGACCGAGGCCATAAAACACATTCTGCCCCGCCGGCCAGCTGCTGCCTCCACCCAGCCGACCGGGCAGACGCCTCGTCCTGTTTCCCGCCGAGGGCGCCCTCCTGCGGCTCCCGCCCTTCCCGCCCGGCCCACGCAGCAGCCTCCACCCCGGGCCGGTCGCGCCCACGGGTGGGCAGCACCCTAAAGTGGTTAAAGACAGAAACGATCCTCTCTTCCCTGAGCTCACAGAGTTCTCGGGCGACACAGAGCGCCGCCCACAAGCCGTGCTCTCCTCGCCCCCCTCTGTCCCAGAGGCGGTTGACAGGGCGTGCCGTCCACGGACCGCGTCGCCCCTGTCCCCCTCTGTCGCCAGACCCCTGGCAGAGCAGGCCCCCGCGGGACGACCAGTCTGGTCCTCCCCTGGCCCCCTCTGTCAGGGCGCGGTTGCTAACTGTGCCCCCACACCGGGCCGCTATGCCGTCCACGTCTGGGCCAGTTACTCCGCTTCGCTGCCCCTCCGGGGGGACGCCTGTCGTCCGCTTGATCCCGCTGGTTCAGTTCCTGGGAGCCTGGTTAGAGCTTCCCCGTCTGTCCCGCTGGATCGCGCGCACCATCAGGCTCGGCTATGCGATTCAGTTCGCACGGTCTCCTCCCCGCTTCAGGGGAGTCCGCTCCACTTTGGTCGGTGGCAATGCCCCCATCATGAGAGCAGAGATTGCCACCCTGCTGGCGAAGGGTGCAATCGAGACTGTCCCTCCAGCCGAGATGAGGTCCGGGTTCTACAGCCCCTACTTCATTGTCCCCAAGAAAACCGGTGGGTTACGGCCAATCCTGGACTTGCGCGTGCTGAACCGCTCCCTTCACAGGCTGCCGTTCAAGATGCTCTCCGCCAAACGCGTTCTCGAATGCGTGCGGCCCCAGGATTGGTTTGCAGCGATCGACCTGAAGGACGCCTACTTTCATGTCTCCATTCTTCCTCGACACAGACCGTTCCTACGGTTTGCTTTCGAGGGGCAGGCATACCAGTACGCGGTTCTCCCTTTCGGGCTAGCCCTGTCTCCTCGCACCTTCACGAAGGTCGTCGAGGCTGCCCTTGTTCCCCTTCGGGAACACGGGGTTCGCATCCTGAGTTATATCGACGACTGGCTGATCCTAGCTCACTCTCGAGATCAGGTTTGCGAACACAGGGACCTAGTGCTCCGGCACCTAGCTCGTCTGGGCCTTCGGGTCAACTGGGAGAAGAGCAAACTTTGCCCCGTGCAGAGGATCTCTTTTCTCAGTATGGACATCGACTCGGTCGCCATGTCCGCGCAGCTTACGAGCGAGCGCGCGCAGTCACTGCTGACTTGCCTGAGACATCTCAGGAGCAAGAATGCGGTTCCACTGAAACATTTTCAGAGGCTCCTGGGGCATATGGCATCTGCAGCCGCGGTCACGCCGCTCGGATTGCTTCATATGAGACCGCTTCAGCTTTGGCTTCGCGACCGAGTCCCGAGGTGGGCATGGCATCAAGGCACGCTCCGGGTACCAGTGACTCCGACCTGCCGTCAGTTCCTCACCCCGTGGTCGAACCTCAGTTTTCTCAGGGCGGGTGTCCCCCTGGAACGAGCTTCCCGGCATGTTGTGGTCTCCACGGATGCCTCCACCACGGGCTGGGGCGCCATGTGCAATGGACATGCTGCTGCGGGCTCCTGGACAGGACCCCAGCGGCTATGGCATGTCAATTGCCTCGAGTTGTTGGCAGTACGCCTTGCCCTGCACCGCTTCCGGGCGTTGCTCAGGGGTCAACACGTACTAGTCCGCTCAGACAATACCGCTACTGTAGCGTACATCAACCATCAAGGTGGTCTACGCTCCCGCCGTATGTCACAACTCGCCCGCCACCTCCTTCTATGGAGTCAGAAGCATCTGAGGTCGCTTCGAGCCATCTTCATTCCCGGAGCCCTGAACTGTGCAGCCGACGAGCTCTCACGGCTTCAGCCCCTCCCTGGAGAATGGCGACTCCATCCCCAGTCGGTTCAGCTGATTTGGGACCAGTTCGGGGACGCACAGATAGATCTGTTTGCCTCTCACGACTCGACCCATTGCGCCCTGTATTTTTCCCTGACCGAGGGCACGCTCGGCACGGATGCACTGGCGCACAGCTGGCCGCCGGGCCGCAAATATGCGTTTCCCCCAGTGAGCCTTCTTGCGCAGACCTTGCGCAAGGTCAGGGAGGACGAGGAGCAGGTCATTTTGGTCGCGCCGTATTGGCCCGGCCGGACCTGGTTCCCCGAACTTGCACTCCTCGCGACAGCACCTCCCTGGCCCATTCCTCTGAGGAAGGACCTTCTTTCTCAGGGACGGGGCACCCTGTGGCACCCTCGCCCCGATCTCTGGAGCCTCCACGTGTGGCTCCTGGACGGCTCGAGGTAGGTTTGAGTACCCTTCCACCTACGGTGGCGGCTACCATCACTTCCGCTAGAGCGTCGTCCACGAGACACGTCTACGCGTTGAAGTGGAACCTCTTCGTCGACTGGTGCTCTTCTCACCGAGAAGACCCCCGGAGATGCTCGATCAGCGTTGTGCTTTCCTTCCTTCAGCAAGGGTTGGAGCGAAGGCTGTCTCCCTCCACCCTTAAGGTCTATGTTGCCGCCATTGCCGCACACCATGACCTTGTCGAAGGTAAGTCGGTAGGGAAGCACGACCTGGTCATCAGGTTCCTGAGAGGAGCGAGGAGACTAAATCCTCCTCGCCCTCCTCTCGTTCCCTCTTGGGACCTCTCAGTGGTTCTAACTGCCCTGAAGAGTGCTCCCTTTGAGCCCCTGCAATCAGTTGAGCTTAAGTTCCTGTCAATGAAGACAGCGCTCCTGGTTGCACTGGCCTCCATCAAGAGGGTAGGGGACCTGCTCCCATTCTCCGTCGACGAAGCGTGCCTGGAATTCGGTCCGGCTTTCTCTCACGTGATCCTGAGACCCCGGCCCGGATATGTGCCCAAGGTTCCTACCACTCCCTTTCGGGACCAGGTGGTGAACCTGCAAGCGCTGCCCCCGGAGGAGGCAGACCCAGCCTTGGCACTGCTCTGTCCAGTACGCGCTCTTCGCGCCTATGTAGACAGGACGCGGTGTTTCAGGACCTCAGACCAGCTCTTTGTCTGTTATGGTGGGAAGCTGAAGGGAAAGGCTCTCTCCAAGCAAAGGTTGTCTCACTGGATAGTGGACGCCATTGCCTTGGCTTACCAGCAGCAAGGTCGACCGTGCCCCCTTGGTGTGACGGCTCACTCCACCCGGAGTGTGGCATCCTCTTGGGCTCTAGCGCATGGCGCCTCGCTAACAGACATCTGCAGAGCTGCAGGCTGGGCGACACCTAACACATTCGCCAGATTCTATAATCTCCGAGTGGAGCCAGTGTCCTCTCATGTACTCGCTTCAACTAGCTAGTACCGGACCCGCTCAGGTGTCTTCGCTTGCTCGCCATTCCACTCCACGGACTGGATACGTGCGATATTCTCCTCAGGTGAGCTTTTCCGAAAGCCCTGAGTTCCTCCAGCACTCCTGACGTCGGCGCCAGTGTCTATTGCCTGCGCGTCGGCTAGGTGCCTCCCGTGTGCATGGTCCCTCCCCTGAGCGACCCCCACATGTGTATTTCCACTGTAAGCCTCTCTGAGCATGTGTCTTTCCCTTGGCAAGCCACCTTGCCACCCCTGGGGTTGAAATATTCCACCTGCGGCTGGACACCCCAGTGTTCTCCATATGTTTCCTTCGGGTCATATGTGTATTCTCTAAGTCCCCCCCCTCCGGGTTGGCATTAATTGCATACTTCCCCTAGCTTGGGATATGCTTCCCAGTGTACCTTGGTATTCCTGTGTTAAATGGAGTCCTTCGTCCAGTCTATGACAGGGATCTCGATTTACGCAGGGCACTGGAAGACAGCTGAGAAGGTGGCGTGATTAGACTAGTAACCCCATTTCGTCGTCATCCGACGTAACTCGGAGTGACAACGAAAGGGAACGTCTCGGTTACGTATGTAACCCTCGTTCCCTGAGTAGGGAACGGAGACGTTACGTCTGCCTGCCACTTTCCGCTGTACCGCGGGGATCGCCTGAGCTCAGTCTTGGCTCCTCAGCGAAGAAACATAAACTGCTGTTGCGGACTTCCTCCTTTTATACCCACGAGGTGGGGTGGAGTTACGTCATGCAAATTCCGCAGACCCATGGCATTTCTTTGCCATTGGCTCGTTTTGTAATACTCGAAGCTGATAGGCTTTCTAAGCGAAACCCCATTTCGTCGTCATCCGACGTAACGTCTCCGTTCCCTACTCAGGGAACGAGGGTTACATACGTAACCGAGACGTTTTTTAAGTTAAGAATCTTATTTGAAACTTCAAATGTAACTTTTTCTGATTACAATGGCACCAACCAATGGCATTAATCAAAATGCACTGGCACTTCCCAAGACAGCCCCACTTGTCTGATGCAAATCAGTACAAATTCTCAATACAAACACCTACACACAGCAGAGGTGGCATTTTCAAACAATGATGCTTTTCACTGAGGAACGAAAGCGCATGAGGTGACAATCACAAAAAGTTCCTGAATGGGCAAAAAATAAACACTATTGAGTTTTCAGTGAGATATGTGAGCCCACTAATTGATTTTGACAAGGCATTTTAGCTCCCTGACCCTCTCAATTAACTTTTTACTGCAAGCTGAATTAGTGCAATATTAGAAGTCAATTCATTCCTTCAGCTCGGGCTTGAAGGAAAGCATAAATGGATTTCGGCTGATGCCCTTTTATCGTTGTTGTGGTGGTAGATGAGAGGACATATCTAATTAAAATCCAACACCTATGAAACCTTCCTGGATCTCCTGAAGTGAACTGCTGGGCAGTAAACAAACCAACACGAGTGTTCTAATCACAAACAGAGAATCTGAAAGTTGTGAAAGTGTTTGAGAAACTCTGGGCTTTCATTTGCCTAGTCTCATGTCAACTCAGGAACTCAAAAACCTCATACATCTTTCATTACAAATATGGATTAAATAAGGATTAAAAGTTACAATTTCCAGTGAGGGTAAACACAAAATGTTGTTTTGGGGGTAAAGTACATAAGTTGTGAGTGTCAATTAATGAAAAAATGTTTGCCTTATCCTTCAGGAATTGATTTGATTGTGAAAGTGGACATTACATACAAAATGGAGCCAGTTTGTTGGAGTGGTATCAGAGGTAATATTATGATAACATTGTATAGACATTTTATTTATTTTTTAATAATATGCATCACTAACTCATGCACAGCATATATTAAAAAAGTAAATAGGGTCCATTTTTATATCATACTGGCTTAAATCCAGCACCAAAGGGAACTGCTGGGTGGGTATTTACTAGCAAAATCATTACTATGGGTTAGTAATTATTTTCTGTGTGCATGGATTGTGGTGATCTTTTGGCCATTGTTGAATTCAAGGTCGGCCACTGTGAACATTTGCAGACTTGAACTTTTTTCAGGTGACAACTATAAGGCAAGCTGTAGATGCACAACGACGGGAGAACACTGTTGTGCGGTGGCCGTTGATCTTGGCCGCAAGAATACAGTCTCAGAGCTTTGCTGACTGACAGCCGTACACAGACTCCCTCGGCAGTCAGCCTCATCACCGTGGGTCTCGCTGGATTCAAATACAAGATGATTGGTTAAATCAGTTGGGCGAGAGAAAGGAGGGGAGGATGGCAGCAATAGCCCTGAGAAGTTGCCCGTGTTCCCATCAGGGTCTCTCTCTCTCCTGGTAACGAGATTTCCATCGCCAAATCCAATTACTGTTTATTGCTTCTGTGAGATTTCTAATTCCATGCCTGCAGATCTTGTAGAGGGGAAAAGCATCGGTGAAGGCATATATAAGGAAAGATAGACTGTTCTTCCCCCAAAGCACCTTACGTCTGCAATGCATCATACAACAACAGCTTATTTCAAAGTCTCTCCTTTTTAAAAAGAGAAAAAAATCAATACATTCATAAGTGATATCATCACAGACAGCTTTCAGCAGCATTTGATCTTATCTATGCAAAGCCGCTAAACCCAAAACCCAATTAAACCCCACTGAAGAGAATCATAGAAGATCGTTTTCATATCCTAAAAAAAATGACTCCTAACCTTCTCTAAACAAAAAAAAAACAATGTCAAGATTTTTTATTTTTACACTAGCACAAAACACTTGACATGGAGCATCCTTCAACACCACATTTGGGTGGATTTTTATTAAAGAAATAAAACGCATCTGGTTTTTCCATGTGGTTCGGTGTGCACAGCTCCAGGGACTTTCTGTTTCTTCCAACACAGCACTCAAATCTTAACACATCCTTGAGCAAGACACTCTAAACCTTATTGTGGATGTGAGAGGCCAATATTGAAGCACACAGCCCTCACACTGAAGGAGAGTGTGAAGAGCATAGGGACAAAGAGCACACATATTGCTGACAAAACAACCTTGCAGAACCAACCAGCTCTGATGAAATACTTAAAAATGTGGTGCCGCTGATATAATACCCAACTTAAGTCTGTGGAACGTAAAAATAATCTATTGTGATTCAAGAAAGTGACCTTGGCTGACTGTATACATGAGACAAATTATAGTTCTTGCCACAGAAGGTCACTACTTGTGTCAATGTGCAAATAACTGAAATTAAGTTCAGCTTTTTTTTTTTTTTTAAATGACAAAATAAACAACAACAACAGAAAGCTCAGACAACTCATAAACTACCATTCAAAAGTTTGGGGGCAGTTTAAAAGAAAATAAGTTAAAGTTTCTTCTTGAAAAGTATTAGCACATTTACAATATTTTTACTGTATTTTTGATTCATTAAATGCAACCTTAGTGTGCATGAGACTTATTACAAAAACATAAAAAACGTACAGAGCCCAAACTTTTGAACTGTATACTGTATAACAAAGTCCATTTTAAGGAAAGCCTGTTCACTCGGCGGCCATATTTGCAACACCTCCGGGTAGCTATTTCGGGCATCCAAGAAAAAGTCCTATCTATTTGAATGGGGTAATCCTGAAATCTCAAAAACTGCTTGCCAAACTCACAATTAAATAACATATTTCAAATCAGCAAACAAAATTTGACATGATCTGTCCCATAAATGTTGTTTTTTTATGCTCAAATAGTGATAAAAAAAGCTTATTTTTCAGGATAGACCAGTCAACGCGCATGTGCAGTCCTAAGTGCGAGTCTCAGGTTTCTATGGGAATCTGAGCTTCTAACGGCAGCTGCAGTGATGCAATGTCTTTACCAATCAGCGATTGCCTCTTTTACTTAGAAGGCTGGACGCATTCCGCCATATTGCGCATTGCAGTTTTTCCCATTCATAAGTTATAGGAGTGAACCGTCTTTCTATATTTATAGTCTTTGGTATAAAATACAGACACCATATTTCACATCTTCTGAAGATATATTACAGCTTTATGTGATAAAAAGACCAACATTAAAATAATTAATTGCTTATAATCTTGTCTTCTGCAGCAGTTAACCAATCACATTATTGCATATGTTCAAATCTGGCACATTAAGACATATGGCAGTTTTGACAATGATGTCTTGTAACCAGTTTTGACAAACCACATTTCACTGTGCATATATATAAATTACAAAAAAACTGATTTAAGATCTGCCAGTGATCACTAATCTACACAGTCATGGAACAGAATGAACATTTGACTAAAAATCTCCTTTTAATTCCGACAGAAGAAAGAAAATAACATGGGTTTGGTATGCATACCAGGCACAAAGGTGAGTCAATAATGACAGAATTTTATTTTTAAAAATGCACACCTACAGAACTGGCAAAACGGCACAGCATTTGATACTTCTCTTCAGGCTGGTAATTTATTTTGTGAGGATCCACATCGCGACAGGGTTCATTGCAACACTACTCTGAGACTTGTGGCAAAGCTGCCAACAGCAGAAGGAAAACGCGAACTTTCACAATCAGCAGAGGCTTGACGCCAAAGGCTTTCTCTGGGGTCACTCATGAGACAAGCATTATTATATTTTTATAATGTAATTTTCATCTGCTTCTCATTACCATAGCTTAAGAATTCCAAATGCAGTTTCCCTCCTGGTTTCTCAGTGAACAATCTGTGGTCTAAACCGTTCCCCTTTTCGGTAAACCTTGGGTTTGTTGCAGTTTGGGAATGCATTTTGATTACTAATCAAACCAAGCACAGTTATGACACTCGCATTTGAGCACACAACACACTTTAGGCATTTGTGGCTATTCTGCATTACATACAAACCTGACATTTCCCTTCCTCTGAACATGACCTTTATTCAAATACCATCATCAGAGAGATGAATACACAGGCCTCTTCTTTTGGTCAGAGAAACATCCTCAAAACGCGAGATAAATAAAAAAAAAATAATAATAATAATACACACACACATCAGTGTTAACCATTCAAGAGGAACTGCCCCAGTAATCCAGTGGTGAACATAGGGAAAAACTAATTCTACTTAGAATATCAGCACTGAAATTCATACTGTAGTCAGACTAAATGAAAATATACATGATCTTCTACAGCACTGCTACTTCAGCACTCACCATTCGCTTTTCTTATGAATAAAAGAAAAAAGGTCAAATAATCTCTCTAGAGGTACTGGAACTTGCTGGTTACACAAGACGGTGTGTGCTCGCTAAATAACAACTGTCTTTACGATTCAAGTATAACACAGAGTAAAAGCATCCCCATTCACCTACTCTCACCGAAAGTACTTTTGCCTCGTTTTGTTCCACCTTTTTTGTTCTGCATTGTAATATATGTTGCCGGTCGGAGGTAAAATGGCTTGTTGCTATGGCAACTGGGCTCACTTCTCATTCATGACATCGTTCAGCAAATCTTGTTGTATAAAGACGAGCAGAGAAGGAGTTGGGTATGAAGGGAGGATGGGGTGAGTTGATATGAAAAGAACAAGACATTCTGCCCTTATGCAAATTCTAACCTAAACACCTTTTTGTGCATTGAGATACATCAACTCCACATGGGAGAAAGGAAATTATATTTTGTGTAAATAAGAACCTCATTAGTATTTGATCGAAGATATCTAAGAAAAAAGAGCTGATTTGCAATTCAAAACAAGGCAATTAAAGCAAATTATGATGATTTCTTTTTGCACCGCATACTTGGGGGCAACCTAAGGAAAGTTAATAAAAGAACTCTTTGCAAATGTTAATATACTAAGTTTATCAAATTAAATTATTTGAATAGCCAGCTTAATTATGAACAAGGTCAAAGGTGAAGATGTGCTAATCTCAACAGAAGTTTTTGTGAATTGAACCAAAACTTTCCTCACATGCAGGTTCATCTGGATGTTCCAAAGGTGAAGCAGTGCTGATCTATGAACATCTCAAAACCTCCTTAATGCATATTTAAGTACTTCCACCCTGCAGCACTAAAACCTCTGCTTATAGCTACAGTATGCATAAGTTAGGAGTACGGCAAATGCTAAACACAGAAACGTCATTTATTCTATGTATCCATTGGGAAGCATGCTATTGCACACTAAAGCATTGTCTACTCTCTTTATTGTGAGTTATAGGATCACTAAACACAGACTAAGCCGTCTACAAATGCGGTCGAGCGATGCAAACTGACCCATCATTGATGCCATGTGCATTTAATGTCAGTTTGTGTCCGCTGCATTTCTAATGCAGTTTAGAACCATGCTACAAAAAAATCCCCTTTTGATATTTGCTTCAGTTTCCTTATTTTTTCCTTGAAAAAAATGGACATTTACTTGAGCCCCAACTCAAAAAAAGTGTGAAATATTAGAATCTGGAATAACAATATGCACATACACGCTTACCTGTGCATGCAAAATATGAATCGCTTTCATTAGTGTAACCACTCCAGCGTGCCCCCGGTAATAAGACTTCACACAAGACTTATTTTGTCATAATACACACTAATGGCAACGAGCTTCACTTGTAAATAAGGTTTTATGCTAGCATTAGCCCACACGTAGGCCCAAGGACATTGTACCTTTAGATGCTTCATCTGGTGTGAAGTAAATTGCATATTTCCAGAGAACGGCCATGTGTCGATGTCAGGCAAGTCTTTAGCCCACAGGCCAGTTTGTTGACTGCAGAGTGCTGTTTGCTACCAACACAAATCCTCTGCTGCAGTGGAGATTAATATATTCTTGTTGTGGTACTGTAAACGTGGAACTGTATCCCAGCACACTGTGCACCTTCTGCACAAACAATTCAAAGACTGAAAAGGTGGCCTATATTCATTTACGTCACAGATTGAAAGAGAAACACATCAGCAATTGTGTGCTTCTCAGTGTGAAACAGTGTGCATGAAGAGTGCAGAAGAGTGTCCTTGAATCTTTACTGTGGGTGGAAGCCTTGATATTGTATTAGCATGCAAGGGGTGTACTGTATGTGTGTGTTTGTGTATCAGTGGTGTTCTCTCTAAGGAGGCCAAATATAACGAATATAACCAAAATATAACAAATATTACTAAATATGTGACTGAATAATGTATAAAACGCTAATTTTTCTGACCTAAAACTTTAGTTAAAAGTTTTAGGTCAGTAAGATTTTTTTTAAATGTTTTGGTTACACTTTAGACATTCTACCAACTACATGTAAAATTGCATCTGCATGCAACTATCTGTCAGCTTAATATCTGCTAACACTTTATTTTGATGGTCCACCAACATAAATTCTGACTGTTAGTAACTTTGCAAGTACTTTGTACAAAAACTTTGTCATTTTATTCAAATAACCCTAACCCTAAACTGTTTAGGGTTAGGGTTTTTTGAATAAAATGCTAAACCTTAGCTAATTAGAGTAAGTTGACATGTAGCTGCAAATTAATGAGAGTTAGTTGATATGTAGTTGCAAAGTTACTTATAGTTAGAAGAATGTCTAAAATGGGATATCAAAATAAAGTGTAATAATGTTTTTTTTTTAATTAATGCTCACCAAGGCCGCATATATTTGATTATGAAAATACAGTAAAAACAGTCATAATGTGAAATATTATTACAATTTAAACCAACTAATGACTAAAATAACAGATTTTAAAATGTAATTTATTCCTGTGATGATTTACTGTCACTTTTGATCAATTTAATGCATCCTTGCTGAAAAAAATGTACTAATCCCAAAACATTTTCATAACTCAAACTTTTAAAAAGTAGTGTATGTAAATTCTATAAAATAGCGTGTTCATATAAGCATAAAAAATAGTATAGTATTTATTGCTTGCTGGTAGTGCAACTTACTGTAAAAAGTGTTCCATTAACCTTTAACCAGGAAAACATGTAAACACTGGATGGCACATGAAAAAAAAATAAAATAAAAAAAATAATAAAATGAAGAAAAGAGACCTCCTGAAATTAAAGCCTCCTTATCAAGACAAGTGCATGCTACTGACTATACAGTATGTGTATGAGAACAAATGAGACATACGTTAAGTTATCAGACAGTGTTGTGCAAGTTAGGCCTACTTCCAAACTGTAATACATTATATATTACTTGTTACTGTTATTTAAAAGTAATTCATTACCTTACAATATTACTGTCTCAGAATTGTAATGCGTTACATTACTCCTGTATTACTTTTGAGTTACTTTCACCAAAATAACTATACAGAAGTAGAACTTAACATTCTAAAATGACTAGGGCTGTAACGATATGCGATATGAAACCGAAATCGCGACACTCAGATCCACGAACCTGCAGAATCGCGACACACCCCTTCCAACTCCCAGCGTAATCCATACCGTCCAGATCCAATGCTACCACATCTTTAAATTACTATTAGTATTATTTGAAGTTAACTTAACATTATAAAATACGTAGACCTACACCACAAATCTAGTTGAGGATAAATTATTTAAAATTTGGGAATTCCAGCGTTTTGGACGTGACATTTGCAGTCAAAACTTGAAATATAAATTCTCAGAAAATGCATAGGCTCCTCCCTGAAAGGAGTCCAGACATTAGAAAAATATCAGTCTACACATGCGTTTTATATTTAATATTAGGGAAATAGACAGTCATGCGTGACAAAAAAAAATCTTTAACTTTTAGGAGGCAACAAATTTTTTTTTTTTTTGTAATTCTGTGAATTACACTGCGCAAATCGGATGAAGAAGGGTTGGCTCTCCACAGAACATAAAATATTCATTTTATTTTATTTTTCGTGTTCGCATTTATGAGGAAAAAACAATGTTACAGACGTGACAGTTCTCCGTTATGGAAGCCACCGCTCTGAAGCGGCACTAAAAGACTGCTTTAAAACTTTCAGAGACCTTACACAGAAGACACAAAGGCTTTCTTTAAAGTGAATTTCGTTTTGTATTAATTGTATCTTAATTTTAATCAATGTTTCATCAACCAATTACCTGGATTTAATAAATAAGAAGTAGGCTAAATATAGCAGACAATTATAGATAATCACGACACGGAGGTGCCGGCGCGTGAACTGGAGCGCGTCTCATAAATGAACCGAAACTCAGCGTATAAGGTAGCCTATTCACGGACATGAAAAATATATCTATATTGAAATGTCTACTTGTAAACAGAACAATTCAAAACTAAAGAAAACAGACTGCTCTCTGCTTATGAAATGAAATGTGCATTTCTCTCTGGTGCATTCACTAGCCTACTGCGAAGATCGCGAGTCAGCATCGTCAACTTCATCTTGATTTAATTAATAAACAATTAAAATGTCTCCTTGCTATATTTGACATATTCATAATCATTGCTTTTGCCGGTTTTTTGTGACAGCTTTTAGGTGCTTTATCGGCAGCCCCGCCACCCTTACATGAACGCGTCACCACCGCATCAAAAACACGATTGCGTGATGAAAACATGAAAAATACCACATAAACATAGCCTAACTGTTTAGAAAGAAAACACAGAACGAATAGCATACGTCCATCTTGCGAATGTATAGTCTTCTTCATGCCATCTTCACCATTAGCCGCTTTTCCACTGGCCAGTGCGAGCACAGAGGCCGAAATCATACCTCACGGCACTCCTGTAAAAAATAAATCGCTATACAAATATATCAGACGCTGCCATTTAGTCTTTATTTACAGACTTGGACACCACACGCGGCTATTGACTGACCACGAACAGGTAATTTAGCCTACTTGCATTTTTCATTCGTTAATGTCTCGCGGTCTTGCTGTTTTTTTGTTGTTGTTTGTTTTACAATTAAAACTAAAAGTCTGTTGTAACGCAAGCGTAACTGAACATGTACCGAGTAAAATATTACTGAAAATTGATTAGTAATGCCTTACACTACTGCGTTACAGCAAAAAATAATATGTTACTGTAATGCATTACTTTTGTAACGCGTTACTCCCAACACTGTTATCAGAGGGGGAATTACGAGAGTGAACAGTATGGGATTTCAAACCAGAAGGGAAAAGAGGAAGTCATGAGGGGGAAGAGATCTGATAAGTGCGCCCTGCTGAGTTCACTACTGAGAAAGCACTATGTGAGTGTAGAAGGGATGAAAGGCGGAGGGCGGCCCCGAGTCTGAGATTCCATATAATTCCAGAGATTCCAGATAAAATGCTTTTCAGTTTTGTCAGCAAAATGCATCAGGCACTAGTTCACCGGATGAATTTATAAAAGTATGCACATAAAGCAGTCAATTCCCCACTAAATATATATATTTTAAAGCATCACAGAGTGTTTACACTTGTTGTGAAGTTATCCTATAAGACAGGGATTCCCAAACTTTGTTGTCAGACAAAGCCCTTTCACCTAAAATATTTACATGAAGTAACCCCTGAGTTTTTAAGTTTTCATTGCAATAATTTAGCAAAAGATTAGACATGTTTACTTTTTCATTAACTCACATCTCCCTGTAGTTACCAAACTAATTCCAGTTTGGGAAACCCTGCTTTAAGTAGTTGGTTGTCTCTGCACATTAAAATGGGAATAGGAGTACTTTAACATCTAAATAAAAACCAGCACACTTGACCTTTAAATTTGTATTTTGTACATAGTTTACTTAAAAACTAAAGTAGCACAGGCATATTCACCATTTTAAAGTTAGAGTGAGCAAGTAACGTGGAACAAAATCCCATAAGCAGCCCGAGGTAAAAGGCTTCATCTCAGCACTACATGGAAAGTATGATCAATAGAGATTTTGACAATGCTGTTGAAACATTGCAGAAATATGATGACACACTTACAGAATGAATGCAATTCAAACACTCTACAAGAAGTTATTGGGGCAAAACGGAAGGCCGAGGGTCAATTCCCATCCCAAAGGTTCTTCATGGCTTCATTTGGCATCGATTTGATAATTATGATATTTATATACTTTTGATAAGCAACCAGTTATAGTTTTAAATGAGGAAACTCTGTGAAACCTTGAATATGAAATGGAATATTTCCTGAACTGGATTTCAGCGCTGCAGGAACAAATAAACAATAACAGAGGCTTTGGAAATGAGAAACAATATGAGTATTTTCCACACCAAACATCTTGTATACCTCACACTTTTAGGAGCCAAATTTGGTTTATGTCTTTGGAATTTGAAGGAATTAGATTTCTATAATGTGGATTTGGAAGCTTTATGTGCAAATGCCTTTACCACGCCTGGAGAACTAAATGTTGGACTGCAGCAGTAAAATAGGCTTCCATTTCTCCTCTAGCCTGGGAACTAAAGATAGTGCTAAAAACAATGTCTTTAAAGACACTTAATTCCCATTAAAGTAAACTCTAAAATCCCTTTAATTAAAGATGAATCGTTATACAACACTTCTACAAAGTGCTATATAACTTCCTCTAAACATAAAGCTGAGTCAAATTGCAGCACTACAGAGGTGGAACCTATATGTCATCTAAGTTAGGATGACTTTTACAACAGAGTGTTAAGTGCCATAAGCACAGATTTTTTTTTAAGAGGGCTCGTTAAACTTGAAGTATGTAGGCTGTATAGTGAAAAATGAGATTATAGAACATTAGGGCTGTTCATAACTATGGCTGCATGCTGCCCTTTACTGCTACTGTGAGACCAGTGCTCTAGTGGCTTTAATAATCCCTGAAGACCACGTTTAAGATGGGAGTTTGCCGCATATTAGAACAATAGAGTTTCTACTCAGGATATGCAAAATCTCCATAGGGTTGTATGTCGACCCCATCTACATTGCAACAAAAAATGAATTAGTTTTAGTAAAGGAACTACAGAAACCCATAACCTTGTTTACACATGCTACTGTACTAATATCAGGTTCAATTAGGATTGCACCGATACTAAAATTATGGCTGATACAGATAAGCCAGTAATTATTTTCATTGCCAAGAATGTATAGCATTATTATTTCAGCTATATGTCCAATACTTCACGAAACGTCTGGTTTGCTTGACATCAACATGCAGGATTAAAATACCGAGTGTTCCATAAAACAGAGACATGAAATTATAGACCTTTGCAAGTGACCACAGCAGATGTATTTTACTACTCTTTGTGATCGAATCACCCAGAATGGATCTTTAAGGTTTAAACCCAAAGTGCAACTTCATGAAACATGCTCAGAAGTTGGAAAATGGCACATCATTATTTGCAGATTCAGATTTGCAGATCCTCATGATTAAAAAGAGCCCAAACTCACCATAGATCTAGAGATATTCCTCATGTAGTTTTAACACACATAAAACCTCACAGACGAACATGTAGCTAAGTACAAAAACAAAGGTAGATTTCACGTGTCATTTTCGCTCGTAACTTCACGAAACATGCATAGATCGTGCAAAATGGCCCATCATTATTTACAGAAGATTCTCACGATTAAAAAGAGTCAAAACTCACCATAATCTCTTAAATCTAGATCTATAATCTCATGTGTTTTAGATCTAAAGAAATTCCTCATGGAGTTATAACAATAATACAACATAAACCGGAAACACTTGTTTGAAGAGGTTTTGGATACTTGACTAAACAAAAAAACTACCTTGGTTCCAAATGCTGTAACTTTTGATTACTTTATGCTATCAGCACAAAAAAAAAAATGGTTCCAGATACAGCTCACATGTAGAGAACTTCACCAAAATAGAATTGTCCTCCTACTGTACCTTATTTCCTACCTGAGTTATTGCATGCCAAATTAGAAAGATATGTAAAATTTCCCTTAAGAACACTTTTTTTTCTCTTTTCTTAGCAGTTTCTCAGCACGAGAATGTCCAAATGTAATACATTTTTATAATAAATGTAATGAATTTTTTTTCTAAAAATGTTCTCTAAAAGTTTTTTTTTTTAATCAAACGATACCTACCTTTTGACTCTCATTGCAATAGTTTTGGAGTTATGAGTCTTTACTTTTATCTATGTCACTCAGAAAAAACTACTTTAAAAAATGCCTTCAGGGCTTGAAGGGTTAAACAGAACCACTGATTTGATTCTTATTGAATCTCTTTCATAGGGTATACATGTTTCTCCACTATGATTTTAAACAGAATGAAAGGAAATACCAAGCAATCAGTCTGAAAGCCTGTTATAGACCAGGCGTTGCATTTAAAAACATATATTTAAGAAACCTTGTCGGAGGTTACACTATTCATCATTTTTTTTACTAGAAATTACATAAAAAGAGATATCAAAATCATCATATTTATTGCTCTGTGCATGTTCACAGCCTCAAAGAGTGTTAATATCCTACATGAAGGCTATAAAAAGCAACGGTAAGCAATCTCATTCCTAAGGGATCTATAAACACGCCAGTCCCCCGCAGTGAAATTGCCCATCCCAGGGTTAGGCACTGAAGCGGTGCCTAATATGCTTGGCTGGCAGTGTCTCCGTTAGCTAGCGCGCACTCCAAACCCTCTCGTTTAGGATTGTCAGGCTAAGACTTCCCATGCCCGTTGCGTCCTGGAAATGTCACTAGCCAAAGCGGGCGAAGAGCCCACAGAGCGTTGCGAGGCACTCACGTCGACAGGTGACCAGGCGAGACAACATGATGGATGAGCACGTAGGGGAAAAGCGGCATGTTAAACAGAACAAATAAACTGCAGAACAACCGTTGGTGAACAAAAAAGCATGAGCAGAGGCCGTGTAGAGGGAGAATATAAGAAATTAACGGAGAGGCCAGACTCCTCCATCATGATCAGAACAGATGAGTCAATCACCGCCCACTGCAGGCACAAAACACAGCTTCACACCCACACGTGCACACAGACACACACACTAAAGTACTGAACGGATGCCCCCGCAATCACTTCACACAGCTAACCTCTGTTCACTGGGGTCCCATCCTTGATTTCTCCTGTAAAGCTTATCTTATTACAGCAGCTTCATCCCACCGGACACAGCTGTTAATTAGTTTTCTGCCCCTTCTCTTGTTTTTGACTCTCTTCTTCTCTTTGCAGTGCCAGGTGTGCTTTCAGTTGGGAAGTCATCAAGGATAGTACAAGGTGTCCTCTCTATAGTGCAAATGACACGCATGCTGTTATTTCTCTTTTAGAGTTAATGAAATAAATGCTTTCTGCTGATAAAGATAAATATGAAGTGTGACAGATGCTGGGAAATAAAGCTCATCTGAATTCAAATGGATAGAGTCTTTTCTTTTCAAGCCTGTGATGTGCATCTTTTGAAAAAGTTATCGCGACATGCTTTAAATGATTTGTTAGAAAATCTAGTGCAAACAGCTACATTACATGGGCCATTATGGGAGGCATGGATTTGATTATTTTCTGATTCTTCAGTCCATCCACTAGATCATTACACTCCAGAGGACACATGCAGATGGGGTGGCATGCTGCTTTTACAACCACTTTAAACACCATTTTGCAGATTATTTTATAATTTTACATGTAGCCATTATGACCTCATATAAATTGAGAGATTTATACTTGTAAAAAGTAATTCGTCACATTGTAGGACCCTTTAAAAATAGCTAGAGAAGACAAAAATGATTTAATAAAATTTTAAGAAATAGTGACCAGTTACAGGAACACTATACAGTACCATTCAAAGGTTAGGGGTCAGTAAACATTTTTTTACAGAAAGTAATATTTAGCAAGGATGCATTAAATTAATCAAAAGTGACAGAAAGTTCACTTACATGTCTTTAACATTTATAAAATTAAAAAGGTTTATTTCTATTTCTCAATTTCTCAATTTTCTTTCTATTTATCAAATAATCTTACAGACTCTACAAAAGTATTAAGCAGCACACAAAAGTAATGCTTCTGAATGATGCTGAAAATTCAGCTTTTCCATCACTGGAATAAATTACATTTTATAGCCAATAATTATATATATAAAATATATTAAAAAAGAATACAGTTATTTTAAAATATATAAAATATTTCACAATATTACTGTATTTACTGTATTTTTGATCAAATAAATGCAGTCTTGGTGAGCATAAGAGACTTCTTACAAAAATATGAAAAAAATCTTACTAATCTCAAACTTTTGAAATTGTTCTACATTTAAATAAATACAATTTTAGAGAGTATTCAACCAAAAAAACAACAACGTATTTTCTTGTTATTTATATCATTCTAAACCCGTATGCATTTTTTTTCATGGAATACAAAATATGGCAGTTCTAAAGATCCAGAAAGGATAAAACACACGCACAAAAACACAGAACAGTCCCAAAATAACCATAACCATAACTGTATGACTTCAAAAGACTTGGAATATAGTGTATGAGTTGTATGGACTATATTGATTGTGTTTTATTGTCTTTTTGGAAGCTAGCTTTTGGCCAGTTTGAATTATCCTTGAACTATCCAAGAGCCTCATAACAATTCTTCAAATATTGCTATTTTTGTGTTCCTAGAACAAAAAAAAACAAGTAAAAACAAACAAACAAAGGTATACAATATGATGAGTGAAGGATTACCAAATGTTCATTTTTGGTTCACTATTCCTTTAACCCATGATGTTATTAAAAATAGGTTACTGGACATATCTTTCATCAACCAATATTGCTTGTGTGCAAACACAAAATTCATCTCAAGCTCAACAATCCCTTGAGCATAAAAGTAGAGTGCTAGGACTAGTAAACATTACTAATAATGCAATCCCAAAACACAAGCAATGCAGAGACCTTGATGGAAACTGCAAAAAGCCTGAGAGAATGAGAGGGAGAGAGATACAAAATGAAACGGGCGAAAACAACAACAATATGGCATGGCAAGACGTGTTACATGTACTTTGCATTGACTTTGAGCACCAGTAGGCAGCCACTAGCAAAGGCGAATCTGACAAGGAATAAATCACCCCACATGATGTCATTATAAACGGCCGTGCTGAATAAATGCCATTCCAGCTGAGCAGAGGAAGTGTGAAGGAGAGGGTGACAGAACAGTGTGATGATGACTCGTAATTGACAACCGCACTGCTCTGCGTGACCACACGCGCCGAGGCAGAACAGTACAGCGCTAAAGCTCTTCGACAAATATTAGCCCTACTCAATAAACAGAACGCATCTGTTTCACTGATGTGAACTACGTCAACAGTAACCATAAATGTCTCCCATGAATCTTAATAATGTTCCTTGACTTATCCTATATATGTAGGATGTTGAGAACTAAACTTGGTCTAATTCAGTATTACTTTAGCATTGCCTTCAAAAGCAATCGTGCACACCATTCTGTACACAGGCCAAATGCACCATTAGAATGGATGCTACATACAGTAAAGACAATTTTTTTGAGTCTATAAACAATTATATATTGCCATGAGCACAGCCTTTCTCTCACAGTCTTTTTCACAGACGAGAAGTTGCATTTAATTTGCATTGACTGGCTTTTAAAAATAGAACTAAACATTCTGGAAAACAGAACAGAAACTTTTTTATTTAAAAAATATCTTGAAATAATATTGGTCTTTTTTGTCCTATCTAATAAAGTATTCAAGAAATAGAACTAAATATAAATATAATGAGTCCGATAAAATGAGCATGATTTTAATTTATTTACAAATTACTTTAATCATTATTAACTCATTTAACTTTTAACGTAATTAAAACAGTTTCACTACTTATTAGTACTTGTAGTATTGAAAAAAATCAGAAAAATTAAATTCCTGTGGCGTGAACAACATGTAGAAAAAAAAGGAAATTATATCATAAAGAGGACCCCTGCAGATCTTAAATTAGCTTACTTCGCTTAAATTATCAGATAATTTGACCACTAAACTTTATGAAAATGTTTATATATATATATATATATATATATATATATATATACACAAACTTTGCACCATTAAAAAAATATTTTTTTGAAAATAATAATTAAAATGTGTACACTCAGATATATTAAAGAAGTAAGAAAAATACATTATAAATATATAATTTAATGAATATAGAAGAACGAATCGGTTACCTAACGTAACCTCGGTTCTCTCTAGAAGAGGGAACGAGTATTGCGTAAGCTAGCTTACGCTACGGGAAAGATTCATCTTTGCTGAGAGTTTGAAGCCAAAAATTATTTCATAATTTGTATCCATTGACAACGCAGTTCCTCTGCGGCAGACCTAGAGCGGGCTAGCTAGCAGCTCATTGGTTCGCTCAGAGAGAACTGCTTAAGCCTATGGGAGAGCGGGGCTGAACCCGCTACCAATGGGAAGCGCCCGCGCACTCACTGCATCATAGCCCGCCAGAGTGGGCGTGGCTATGGTGTATAAAACAGTCTCTCCCAGGCTTATATGTTGATTTATTTCAGCGTGAAGCGAAACGCTAGTAGCGCAAGCACGGCCGGGAACGCAATACTCGTTCCCTCTTCTAGAGAGAACCGAGGTTACGTTAGGTAACCGATTCGTTCTCTTACGAGAGGTTCTCTCGTATTGCGTAAGCTAGCTTACGCTACGGGAACACCTGGTCAACGCCGTGCGCGCTAAGAAAAACATTCATGAATCCCAGGGTGATACCGGGGGAATAATGAAATGTGGAGTGAATGTACAATGAAGCCGGCAGAGCGGGCACATAGTGTATACATAAGCATCTTAGGGGAACACAAGGGGCGAACCGGTTGTGTGAGGGATTCCCAGTGATGCAGCTTCTTAGGGAGCTGGTTTTTAGACAGCTAGCAGTTTTGCCTGCAAGGCGGGAACTTCCAAATTGTAAAATCTGACAAAAGTGGACGGGGAGGCCCATCCCGCGGCCACACAAATGTCATGAATGGAAACTCCACAGGACCATGCCCACGATGAGGCCATGCCTCTGGTGGAGTGCGCCCTGATGCCCAAAGGGCAGGGCAGGCATTTTGATGCGTAAGCAGAGGCGATCGCGTCCACTATCCATCTAGACAGTGTCTGTTTAGAGGCGGCCAGACCTTTGGTGCGCCCCCCAAACGACACGAAAAGCTGCTCAGCGCGTCTGAACGCGGCAGCGCGCGTAGTGTATAATCTCAGAGCCCGAACCGGGCAGAGGAGATTAGCGTCGCGCTCACTATCGGATGGAGGCAGAGCCGATAGAGAAATAATCTGGGCCCTGAAAGGGGTACCAATCGCCTTCGGGACATAGCCATGCCTAGGTTTGAGAATGATGACTGAATCATTCGGTCCAAACTCGAGACACGCGGCGCTGGATGAGAGCGCGTGAAGATCCCCCACGCGTTTTACTGAGGACAGAGCCGTCAGAAAAACGGTTTTGAGCGAGAGGTATTTTAGGTCCACAGACTCGAGCGGTTCGAACGGGGGTGCTTTCATAGCTTCGAGGACTATAGAAAGATCCCAGATAGGAACCGACGGGGGCCGCGGAGGATTCATCCTTTTAGCTCCCCTGAGGAAGCGGATGACTAACTCGTCTTTGCCCAGGGACTGAGCGCGCCGGGGTTCAGAGAACGCTGCGACGGCCGCCACGTAAACCTTGAGAGTGGAGGGGGACCTGCCCTTGTCCAGCATCTCTTGAAGGAAAGTTAGCAAAGACGGTACCTCGCATGACCGTGGGTCCAGATGTTTTTCGGTGCACCACTTTGAGAACACAGACCATTTAGACGCATAGAGCCTTCTCGTGGAAGGTGCTCTAGCCTGTATGATAGTGTTTCTTACTCCCTCTGGCAAATCGACGAATAGTCGTTGATCACCCATGCATGAAGCGCCCAGCGCTGTGGATGGGGGTGCCAGATCGTGCCGCGAGCCTGAGAGAGGAGATCTGCTCTGACTGGGATGGGCCACGGGGCTGTCTGTGACAGCTGAGTGAGCTCCGGAACCCAACTTTGACTCTCCCAACGCGGAGCTATGAGGAGCACCGAGTGGCGTGTGTCCCTGATCCTCTGAATTACCTGATGTAACAGAGCGATCGGAGGGAATGCATAGAGCGGGCGGCGAGGCCATTCCTGGGCTAGCGCGTCCTCGCTCCTCGTAAAATATATTGGGCAGTGAGCGTTCTCTTCTGACGCGAAGAGGTCTACTTCTGCTCTGCCGAATAGCCGCCACAGTATTTGGACCGTCTGTGTGTTCAGGGACCATTCTCCTATGGAGATGAGGTTCCTGGATAGTATGTCTGGACCGTCGTTCAGATGGCCCGGCACATGCGTCGCTCTGAGCGAAAGCAGGCGGCTCTGGGACCAAACTAAAATGCGGTGCGTCAGAAGAAAAAGATTTTTGGATCTGACACCGCCCTGACGGTTGATATAGGAGACCACAGCCATGTTGTCCGAACGGATCAGGACGTGGTGTCCCCGAATGAGCGGGAGGAAGCGTGAGAGCGCGTTCTCGACCGCGAGCATTTCCAGACAGTTTATGTGTAAGGGGCTTTCCTGAGTCGACCAGAGGCCGAAGGCCGGTGAGCCCTCGCAGACTGCACCCCAACCCTTGTTGGATGCATCTGTCGAGATGACTTTTCGGCGGGAAAAGGTCCCCATCGTGACGCCCTGCCGAAACCATTCTGCTACTGTCCATGGCTGCAGTGCCGTGAGACATGTCTGCGTAACCCTGACCAGCTGGCGGCCTGTGTTCCACGCGTGGTGGGGTACACGGCTGTTTAACCAGAGCTGAAGCGGGCGCATGTGCAGAAGGCCCAGCTGAAGCACAGCGGAGGCTGAGGCCATGTAACCCAGCATCCTCTGAAAGGTTTTCAGGGGTATGCGGGTGCCCATCTGAAATGAAGCGGCTAGACGCTGAATACTGCGTGCGCGCTGTGAGGACAGGCGAGCCGTCATTAAAACCGAGTTCAAATCTATTCCTAGGAAGGAAATCGATTGACTGGGTTGAAGGGAGCTCTTTGTCCAGTTGACAGAGAGGCCCAGTGTTTTCAGATGGTCGAGGAGAACTGCGCGGTGCGACAGAAGCTCCGTCTGTGATTGAGCCAAAATCAGCCAGTCGTCCAGATAATTCAGTATACGCAGCCCCTGACTCCGCAGGGGGGCGAGCGCCGTATCCATGCACTTCGTGAATGTACGGGGCGCCAGGGATAAGCCGAACGGGAGAACGGCATATTGATATACATGACCCTCGAAGGCGAAACGTAAGAATGGCCTGTGACGGGGATTTATCTGGATCTGAAAATAGGCGTCTTTCAGGTCTAGAGAGATGAACCAGTCCCCCTGGCGCACTTGCGCGAGGAGTTTCCTGGTAGTGAGCATCTTGAACGGTCTCTTCATGAGCGCTTTGTTCAAAGACCTGAGATCTAAAATCGGTCTGAGGCCGCCGTCTTTCTTGGGAACCAGAAAATAACGGCCGTAAAACCCCGACTCGGTCATAGATGGCGGGACTCTCTCTATAGCGCCTTTTTGTAGCAACGTCGCTATTTCTGAGCGAAGCGTGCCGGCGGCCAGCGGGCTGACAGTGGATTCGAGCCGAGCGCGTGCACGAGGCGGGCGGCGGCGAAACTGTAACAGATAGCCGTTCTTTATAATGCTTAGCACCCACGGGGAAATGCCTGGAATGGCTTCCCACGCTTTGGAGCATGCGGCTAGTGGCCGAGTGGTTATCACGCCCTGATTGCTGTACATAGCGGGCTGAACACAGAGTGTGGGCGCGCTTTGAATGTGTGTTGCAACGGGACTTGCACTCAGAGAGGAGTCTATGGGCCGTGAAGCAGAGCGAGCAGAGAGGGGACACGTGCATGAATTCATGGGCGTGTTTATTTTCTCTGATGTTAGAGCGGGCTGTGACCGTCTCATGTGAAGGGGCTCTGAGAGAGACACGGGATATGTTATGCTTGTGTGTATGGGTGAACACATGTTTGTGGGCACATTTTCTACACAACCGGCAAATTTTCTCTTTTTGAGATATTTCTGGGTAGCCGTAAAAACGGCTTTTTGTTGCTCGCAAGCGGGTAGGGACACCGGCTTGTTTATGGCGGTAAACACTACAGCAGTCGGCGAAACAACGGGGACTGGCAGAGGGCGAAGCTTTGACGGCGGTCCGGCCGCAGCGGGAGAACGCCGTCGTTTTCTTAATGTTGCTAGGCAGACTTCTGATGATCAGGCTTCAGCGTGATTTTGGGTCGCGGACCCCTTGGGGGCGGCGGTCTGCGGCGGCTGTCAGAGCGAGAGCGAGGGCGGCCACCCTGTCTGCGCTGGGCTGTTTGAGTCTGCTGAGAAGGGTGCTGCGGTGGGGCTCTGACAGGAGGCTCACGAGAGCGGCCTGCGGAAGAGCTAGCGCGGCGGGGCAGAAACAAGTTCATGGCCTGGGTAGCTTTCTGGACTTCGGAAAAGCGATCAACAATTCCCGTGACAGCAGATCCAAAAAGGCCCGTCGGGGAGAGAGGCGCGTTAAGAAACGCGGCGCGCTCGGAATCTCCCATGTCCGCGAGTGTTAGCCATAGATGTCTTTCAGCTACACACAGACTAGCCATGCATCTCCCCAGAGCTTGTGCGGCGGCTTTAGTGGCGCGAAGGGCGAGGTCCGTAGCACTTCTTAGATCCGTGACGGCGGGGGAGGGATTCCTACCGCTCTCAGCCCATTCACGGAGAATATCGCTCTGTAGTACTTTGAGGACAGACATAGAGTGAAGCGCTGCGGCGGCTTGACCAGCGGCGGCATAAGCGCGAGCGTGAAAACTCGAGGTCGCTTTGCAAGCTTTCGAAGGAAGCGTGGGAGAAGAACGCCATCTAGCAGAGGGCGGGCAGAGGTGTGCGGCGACCAAGTCCTCAACAGGTGGCATGGACGAGTAGCCCTTTTCAGCGGCTCCGTCCACTGAGCGCAGCGAGGCGGAAATGTCGGAGCGGTTTCTGGCCGAAAGTGGAGCATTCCAGGACTTCGTCAGTTCTGCGTGAAGTTCAGGCAGAAATGGGGCGGCACGGTTGCATGCGGGAGTCGAGCGCCGGTGAAAGAAGCTGCCGTCCATCCGGTTCGGGGGCTGCTCGGGTGGAGGAGCCCACTCGAGACCGAGGCGTTCAACGGCCTGTGAGAGGAGGCGCATTAGTTCTTCCTCTATGCCAGCGCGAGTCCCCGCTGACTCTCTCGTGGAACCGAGAGATGACCAGTCTTCACTGTCTGAAGCGAGCAGTGAACATGAGTCCTTCTCCTCCGCGGCGTCCTCGGAAGCGACAGAGCGGCCACTCGGCGGCAGCTGTAAGTCCGGCTGGGGCGGGGAGGGAGAGCGGGAAGCGGGAAGCGGCGGCGGCGGCGGCCCGCATGTTTCCGCAGGGGGCTCCGGCGGCCTCTGGGCGCGGCGTTTCTTCTTACGCGGCGAAGAGAGAGGCGGCGCGGGAGCGGATTGAGCCGCTAGGAGTCGTGCCCGCAGGGACGACAATGGCAGGCTTTCACAGAAGTCGCAACCTCCATCCGCGAGGGCGAGTTCTGCGTGCTCGAGTCCCAGGCAGAGAGCGCAGACAATATGGCGGTCTCCGTCCTCGAGAGGAGCGCGGCAAGAGCCGCAGGAAATTCGAGACATCTTTAAAAAGACGCTCAGCTCTTTTAAAACAGAGAAGGATACAGTCGTCGGATGGCACTAGCTTGCAGGGCGGCTGAAGGTGGCGAAGACGGACGGCTTCTTCAGGGTCCGTGAGCTCGCTAGAGTGATGCCTTCTCGACGGCGACGGCTTTCCTCTTCTCAGAAAACAGCAGAAGCGTGTAGCTTGCTGAAGATGAAATGAATCAACATATAAGCCTGGGAGAGACTGTTTTATACACCATAGCCACGCCCACTCTGGCGGGCTATGATGCAGTGAGTGCGCGGGCGCTTCCCATTGGTAGCGGGTTCAGCCCCGCTCTCCCATAGGCTTAAGCAGTTCTCTCTGAGCGAAACAATGAGCTGCTAGCTAGCCCGCTCTAGGTCTGCCGCAGAGGAACTGCGTTGTCAATGGATACAAATTATGAAATAATTTTTGGCTTCAAACTCTCAGCAAAGATGAATCTTTCCCGTAGCGTAAGCTAGCTTACGCAATACGAGAGAACCTCTCGTAAGAGAACTACTTTTTACATGATGGTTACACCACATGACAATTTTAGTCTTTTAAAAACAAAAATTAAATGGTATACCAAATGAAATCAACAAAGAGTACATTTCTAAGTACTTGGCACATGTTTTAAATTTAAAAAAAGAAAAAAGATTTTTCTTCTTTTTTCATTGTGGACATGTATTCACCCTTACACATTTTCCACATATCTGTCATACATCTGGTATGAATTCCTAAACATACCAATGATAAAATAATCTTTAAGTAAGTGTTCAGACACACTTACCTGCTTGATACCAAGTCGATAAGCCATGATACGGTCGACCGCATTGGGATTCATTTGAGTCCACTGAAGTTTGAAGCCGTAGACACGAGGTTTGTTCTGCCACAGAGCGCTGTAGGTGTCATAGTAGAACTCGGGTGCAAAGGCTTTACCTGAAAATACACATTGGCTTATTACTGTAAATTCACAGCCACATTTCAAGGCCAAAACAAAGACTGAACAATTATTTGCTTTGTCCTAATAGAAAATTCATATATAACTTTTAATCCTGAAGAAAGAATTTAGACAGATGCAAAGATTTCCATGGATTGTGTTGGCTATAAGTTACAGATACAAAAGTGTCAGATTCCACATTCCCTCGATTTAGGATGTGTCAGATAAATCATTTGTACAAAAAGTAAACCACATGGATTTGTTTTATAAGGTCTGTCTTAAAGAAGTAATGTTTTTACATCAGTAATGCTTTTTTTTCTAAGCCATGTTTATAAAAGCTACTTAAATGCCCTAATTGAACTAAGGCCTAATCCTGGTTTAGTCTAAGCCCTGTCTGTGAAACCTGGCTAGTCTGCTGTTTAGACCGGCAGGTCAAATGTCTGGCGCACTGAAGTGATGCTACAGGATAGTGTGAATGCATTTATAAACCATTGCTGGTGGAAAATGAGTAAAATAAGAGGAACGTTCTCCATCAGAGGTTCAAAGAAGACAGACACAAAGCAAAGTTATTAGGAGAATAACTCATCTCTCTATCTGCTGAAAGCTGACAAGCTATGAAAAAATATATGAAAACCGTGAAAGAAAAAACTGTTTTGCATCAAGGACTGTCTGTTTCTTGCCAAACTAAAAAACACTTGCAGAATCAAAGTAAAAAAAGACTAAATATACTGTATTATTTGCAGACAACAAATGCTTTAAGCTCATGAAATGAAAAGAAAATCTAAGTTATGTCTAAAATAGCTGATTTTACAGTACATTGCTGTGACAGCACAATTAGATAAACAAAACAAACAAAAACATTATTGTGGTTATGTGGTAGAAAGGTCTTGTGAATGAATCCTGGAACATTATATTACAATAATTGGCTTTCATATTCTCATTTTAATAAAACCAAAATAAATAACTCAATTAAAATCGTTTTAGAAAGCAGAATAAAACAGTAAAAATATGTTCCACAGTTTCTTCTTTTTGTCAGACAGGTCACTCGATCCAGAAGTTCACCTTTCTGCAGAGAAATTTTGAATGTCCAAGTCGGTAGAAATATCTTGGAGGGTTACACTGAGAAGAGCGAGAATGGAAAATTTGCTGATGTCTGCAGGTCAGGAATAAGGGCTGTCACTAGCACTTATTTTATCCCCAGCTTATTAAGAGGGAAAAATCTAGAGCCAATGCTAATAGGTCCATCGAGTTTACTCTGCTTAAGGCTTAGGGATAAATTTGATTCCTCTGGGAATCAATGCTCGAGTGAAGGTGGAGTGAAAAAGCAGGAGCATCATACACACATGGCTCTTAAATCAGCCTAAGATGGAGAAAGATATGTAGTACTGCATGCATCAGCTGTCACTTAGCAGAGAGGCAAAAGAAACACAGCGGGTCCTGCAGCCAAGGTTTCTAAGAGTGCGTCCACTGTGCTCTACAATGGCAATGTACACATGCTTTGAAGTGCAAACCTTTGATCCATTAGTTTCAGGGTTGGATCAATACCACAATTCTGAATTAAGTCAAGTCAAGTCAAGTCAAGTCAAACATATTTATATAGCGCTTTTCACAATACAGATTGTATCAAAGCTGCTTCACAGTATCAATCAAAACAACTTAACAATGTTTGTTTATTACTGGAAAAAAAGACATCCAAGTTTGGTAGAGCTGATATATGGTATGATTGGTTAATTCATTTGAATATCCCCAACTGAGCAAGCCAAAGGCAACAGTGGCAAGGAACCGAAAAACTCCATCCAGTGACCTAATGGTGTCCTAACACCCCATCAGATGACCCAATGGAGAAAAAAAACCGTGGGAGAACCCAGGCTCAGTCGGGGGCCAGTTCCCCTCTGGCATTTATGAACTAGAGGCCGAATTTACAGTAACTGTAAGATAAAAAATTTATATGAATGCCTGGCTAAATAGATGTGTCTTCAGTCTAGTTTTAAACTGGGAGAGCGAGTCTGAGCTACGAACAATATCAGGAAGGCTATTCCAGAGCTTCGGAGCTAAATGTGAAAACGCTCTGCCTCCTTTGGTGGATCTGGATATCCTAGGAATGACCAGAAGCCTCGAATCTAGTGATCTTAAAGAGCGCGATGGATTGTAAGGCGATAGAAGATCCGTTAAATAGACTGGAGCTAAACAATTTAGAGCTTTATAAGTCAAAAGCAATACCTTGTATTTAATACGGAACTTTATAGGTAACCAATAAAGTGATGATAAAATCGGTGTTATATGATCATATTTTCTTGATCTAGTAAGAACTCTAGCGGCTGCATTTTGGACTAACTGTAGCTTGTTTATTGAAGATGCAGGACAACCAGCTAATAAAGCATTACAGTAATCTAGTCTCGAGGTCATGAATGCATGAACTAACTTTTCTCAGAGACTGATAGCATATTACGTAGCTTAGCAATGTTTCTAAGGTGGAAAAAGGCAGTTTTTGTAACATATGAAATATGCTTTTCAAAAGACAGGTTGCAGTCTAATGTAACACCCAGGTCTTTTACTGTAGCGGATAAAGTAACAGGGCATCCTACTATGTTAAAGTCGTGCTGTGAAAGGTTTTGTGGACGGTTTTTAGAACCGATAAGTATTACCTCTGTCTTGTCTGGATTTAATAAAAGAAAATTACGCGTCATCCAATCTTTTATATCTTTAACACAATCTGTCAATTTGGATAATTTAGCGTATTCATCTGGCCGTGATGAAATATATATTTGAGTGTCATCAGCATAACAATGGAAACTAATTCCATGTTTCCTTAGAAAATTTCCAAGTGGCAGCATATATATTGAGAATAATAAAGGGCCTAACACCGATCCCTGCGACACTCCATAGTTTGCAGAAGTTATAATCGATTTTTCTCCATTTAAGTAGACGAAATGGTAGCGGTCAGATAAGTATGACCTGAACCAGATTAATGCTTGTCCTTGAACACCAATGTAATTTTGTAGTCGATCTAAGAGTATTGTGTGATCTATAGTATCGAACGCAGCACTAAGATCAAGTAAAACTAGTACTGAGATACAGCCTTGGTCCGAAGCTAAAAGTAAATCATTTGTGATTCTAACAAGCGCAGTTTCAGTGCTATGATGTGGCCTGAATCCAGACTGAAACTTTTCATAGATGTCGTTTTCTTGCAAGAAAGAGCCTAGTTGAGCGGACACAACTTTTTCTAATATTTTTTACATAAATGGAAGATTCGAAATGGGTCTGTAATTTGCTAGGTTATTTGGATCTAATTGTGGTTTCTTAATAAGAGGTTTAATAACTGCCAGCTTGAACGTTCTTGGAACATGACCTAAAGATAAAGATGAGTTAAAAATATTGAGAAGAGGCTCTTCCACTATAGGTAACACTTCTTTCAGTAGTTCAGTTGGTATAGGATCTAATAAACATGTTGTTGTTTTAGATGAAGTGATAAGTTTATTTAACTCTTTTTGTTCTATGGTTGTAAAGCATTGTAATTGTTCTTGCAGGGTGATAATTGCGGCCGAATTATAAGGCGCGAAGAAGTGAAGAAGTTCATGAAATCATTACTACTAAACTGTAACAAGGTATTTTGTTCAGACGACGTCTGTTTATTTGTTAGTCTAGCCACGGTATTAAATAAAAACCTTGGATTATTTAGGTTGTTTTCTATTAATTTGCTGAGGTGCTCAGCCCTGGCCGTTTTAAGTGCCTTTTTATAAAGTGACATACTGTCTTTCCACGCGATTCTAAAGACCTCTAAATTAGTTTTTTTCCATTTACGTTCTAAATTACGGGTTTCTCTCTTTAAAACATACGTAGTATTATTGTACCATGGTGCTATACTTTTTTCTCTGACCTTTTTTAATCTAATGGGTGCAACAATATCAAATGTTCTAGAGAGAATGGTGCTCATAGTGCTAGTTAGTTCGTCTAATTCATGTGTTTGTTTGGGTTCAGGCAGCAGCTGAGACAGATCAGATAAGCTATTTGAGAAATGATCTATGGTGGATGGACGAATTGTTCTACCTGGTCGATAACGTGGCGCAGCATGACATTTAACAGCAGTGCGTAATATGCAAGTTACCAAGACGTTGACCAAAAAATCTGATAGAAAGTCAGCAAACTCTTTTAGAAAATTGGCGTAAGGCCCTGGAGGTCTATATACGGTAGCCAATGCTAGAGATAATAGGGATTTTTTTCTTACATCTAAGAGAGGGGGGGACACGTCATTTAGCACAAGCACTTCAAACGAATTAAACCTATGACGAGTTTTCTGAGTAACATTAAGGATATCTCTGTAGATTGTTGCAACACCGCCGCCACGACCGATCAGACGGGGCTCATGCTTATAACAGTATCCTGGCGGAGTAGACTCATTTAGACCGAAATAATCATTTGGTTTAAGCCAGGTTTCAGTAAGGCACAGAACATCGAAATTATTATCTGTGACCATTTCATTTACAATAACCGCCTTAGGTGTGAGCGATCTAATGTTCAGAAGACCTAGCTTTAGAAATTGTTTTTGTTCACTAATAGCGAGATTTTTTGTTTTAATAACAATTAGATTTTTTCTAGATCCCGCAGTAGATTTATTATTTGATCTTAGTAAACGAGGAATAGACACAGTTTCTATGCAATGTTCTACACTAGTATTAATATCAATTAAATTAACCTTGTCTCAAGGTAGGCTACATCATTATCTAAATGGATACTAAACCGCAACCGCAATCTTATGCAACAAATAAACAGCCACGGACAGCAGAAGAAATTAAATTCGTCTAAAAATAAATTTGATAATTTGACATCAATAACTCAATAATTAAATCTGCTTAATCTCATTTTTTTTTTTTTTGGGGGGGGGGGGGGATTATTCACATTCACTTGGATTACACATGTAACATTTTTTGGTACTGATATACTCAATTCTTCTTAAAGCTAACACTAACAACAACCACTAAGCCTTGATATATGTGTGTTTGCCTGTGTAAATAGACACTATTCAAAGACCTTCGAAGCAAGAGACCTCTGGGGTGTGAATAGTTGTGTAATTGAAGTTGGTTCAAGGTGTTCGTCAAGCACATATCAGCACTGTCACAACAAAGAACCTGTGCTCATACTAGTGCAAACCACAGCACATAAGTACTTTATATTTGACTCCACAGCAGTGTGCAGCCATCAACCAGTGGGGAGTACTTACTAACCCATCAACCACAGGCACCCTGAAGCAAACCACCTCAGATTTTTGAGCCAACTGAACTATGAATGCAGCTTCCAAAAAAGAAGAAGCAGAGGAAAAAAAATATTTTTTTTTAATCTTTGACAAATAATGTCACACAATTTACACATCATTTGTGTTAAACTAACAAGTTCAGTTGCATTTTAGCTTGGAATAAAGAAAGTATTAAATAAATTATGTATTATGGCTCTTTAACACCAAAAGTGAAATGAATCATCTGCAAATCATGTATTTTATTCACACATAAAGAGCGAAACAAATACGCATCACCCAATGCACATTCACCCAGTGAGATTAAATCCATAAAGTGTATTCAATTAATTAAATTAAATTTTTTATTTGTTTTATTATATATTATTTTAACATAATTCATTAATTTCTGCATTAACACATATTTTGTCTTATCTTAAAAAGGAACTGTATGCGTTAATACATTAACTACTATGAAAATGTTAAATTAATCAGAAATGTATACGATTATTTGAATCTCTTTACAGCCCTTGTTTTTATTTAATAAACAATGGACTACTGTTCAAAAGGTTTTTTTCTTGAAAGAAATTAATACTTTTATTCAGTAAGGATGCATTTAATTGATCAAAAGTGACAAGAAAGAAACAAGAAAGAAATAAGTTACAAAAGATTTCTATTTAAAATAAATGCAGTAGTAGTGGGAATTTCAGATCACTGACTCGGATCTTTGAATCTTGTTCATCAAAATGAACAAATCTTTTCTCGAGTCATTTCGTTCATTTCAGCAGAATGTATTTAAAATGTTACATGTTAATAGCCAAATTCCCCAAACACATCAAATGTTGATCGCATTTAGAATAAGAAAAAAATTTCAATGCAAGGAAAAGGCCAAATTATGAGAAACAGAAACGATTAATTCATTTATCTGGGTCTGTCTGTTAGTTTACCTCAGTTTAGTTCTGAAATCTTTCGTTTAGCCCGTGCCTTGAAATATCCCCATAAAATGAGCTTTGCAGTAGTTTACCTCACCTCCTGATTTGAGCCGTTCGTACATCCCGTGACATCCTCATAAACTGAGCTATGCAGTCTGTAGTACCGGATGGTGAACGTGATTTCACCAAGTACCACATGTTCCTGGATCAACATCTTTGTTGATCATGGAACAACTTTCAGATCAACCAATCAGATTTGAGGGACAAGTTTACAGTTTATGTCCAGTTTAGGCTTAGAACCAGGGTAAGGTGCTTCAACATCAGTGTTATTCACCTATCATTTCCCTCTGATTTTAGGGAAAAGTTATGGGTAGGGTTAGGTTTAGGGGTAGTGATAGGGTAAGGACTAAATTTTGGGACAGGAATGTTGTTCCAGGATCAACAAAATATGTTGATCCTGAAACATGTCTTATTTGGCAAAATCACGGTGACCAGTACTGGGATACAGAATTGATTAGGCCTAGTTCACGTTTCGAGTCTATCGACTTCGGGTTCGAGTCGTTCGTTCATCACGTGACGGCCACATAAGCTGAGCTATGCAATTGGTACCGGATACAGACTTGATTAGTTCATCTCTTGAGTCTTCGGGTTCGAGTCGTTTGGTTTTGTGTCACGTAACTGCATGTTGTTATTAGGCTATATATAGGTTTCTTTATCAAACTGATTTTCCCCAACATAGATACAGTTTAAATCATTACCAACTCTTTAGTAGCCTACCACATTCATATGGAAAAGAACCATCATGACAGAAATTCAAAAAATTATAAATTGAAAGAAATAAAAAAGCTATAATTTGAGACCAAAAAACGCAGCATGTAACTGTTAAAAAAACTGACAACGTGCTTGTTTATGAGAAAGTTCGGGAATTATTAACTCATTTATGTGTCCAGCGCTGACATCACGTCACGTAACAAAAGAACGAAAGACTCGAATCAGACCCAAAGACTCGAAGAGGTGAACTAATCATTTCTCTTTCCGGTACTGACAGCATAGCCTCTATGGGACTGACAGGAAGAACGAAAGACTTGGACTCGAACCCGAAGACTCGAGAGAAGAACTAATTATTTCTGTTTCCAGTACAGAACCTATGGGATGTTGCGCATGCGCGGTCAACACAAAATGAACGAATCACTCTCTGAGACAACTTGGTAGTCCCGAGTCATATTAAAGATTCGTTCAAAATGCAGTTTGTTTGAACTTTTTATTAATCAAAGTATCCAAAAAATTTTAAGCATTTTTATTAAGTAAAATATTAAGCACAAAAACTGTTTTCAACATCGACAATAACAATAAATGTTTCTTGAGCACCACATATGCAAATAAGAATGATTTATGATTTCATGGAAATATATTAAAATAGATAATTGTGATAATAGTTCATGATATTTTACTGTTATTCTCAACCCTGATCAACACTGATCAGATGAATGCAGCCTTGGTGAGCAAAAGAGACTTCTTTCAAAAACAGAGTATTAGTCACAATGACGTTGTGAAGAAATGTTGATAGTGCAAACATATGCAGAAATAAAGACAAAAGAATACTCACAGCAATAAACTGTATACATGTATCTGCCTTTAGTTCAAATGGTTCATGTATTTGAAAAATTCCCATTCGGTGTGGAAAGGCCTTTAGGTTGGGATTTGAATCCAGGTCAACTCATGTGCAAAACAAAAACTGTACAACTACACTAACACAATTCATACTTTCATTAAAAACTTCTTGTTAAAGTGTTTCTTTCCTTAGTCATGTCTTATTTCGCCTTGGGCACAAGTGAGCCAGTACAACAGAAAAAAAAAGCCCTTTCAGAAAAAAGGTGCATGATGGTCCTGCAGGGCCTTCTCTCAACTTTCTGAACTTTCTGCTGTATTAATTGATAACCCCTGTTGGGTTTGCATCGCCCAGCGCTGTGAACATCTGAAATTAATGCTGAGACTGAGAAAAGTCAAGCTTTTTTATCTTCGAACAGTTGTGCACATTGCTCTGACAAAGTGAAATGTCAACTTGATGCATTGGCCATTTGTTCAAGTGTCACACAAAACCCTGTGGCCATGTGACATTGGCTGTTGTTCTGTGCCTTCGCCTTCATTTGCTTGAATCCATCATGTTCGCTTTGCGATACAACATTACGGGAGTTTAACCTCCAATAAAACAGACTCAACGTGGGATTTTCTGACTTGGGCTCTTTTAACGCTTAGACATACAGTATAAAAACCCATATGATGACAACGATAAATGAGAGCTTCAAGCTCGTGCAGCATGTTCCAGCATCACAGAGAGCAGAGGCTCATCATAGATGCATGGTTTGTGCAAAATAATGGCCTTCAGCATGTCCTACAGAAGTGCACAGAGGAGAGAGAGAACGAGAGAGGGAGATGCGGATACAAGGAGAGTGGATATGAGTGATATAATCCTCTTTTATGCCTGCTGAACAGAGCAGGAAATTGTCAATGCAAATTAAATGATTAGGGGTGAACATCTCCAAGAATAACCTATGCATCAGAAAGCAGGTAGCTCATCTCTCTCTCTCTCTCTCTGTCTCTCTCTCTCTCTCTCTCTCTCCCACATCCTCCTCTGGACCAGGATGCCTCATCAACCAGCTGGGATTTCAGCCATGAATATTCAACAGCAGGGAGGGCAAAAACACGAGCTAGCAGTTCCCATTTCTAAACACAAGCGTCTGGTGCAGTAGCAGGCATGAGATCAGGCTACTTATGTGGTGGCACGAAATCAAAGAGAAACTGCTCCACCATTTGCACCAAATGTTCCAGGTGACATGGTGGACTGGATTTATTGGTGCCAAAACAGATATACGGCAAGTCCTAGATATGGGGTTTTGAATCTCGAAGGAAAAGCAAGTGCGTCTTTTAAATCGCTAGTGAAGCAATGTATCAATGTATCTAGCAATGTATCTGCACAGTTTAATTTATTCTGTTGTTAAGTGCTTGTAGTTGAGATTTGCATGTTATTAATGACTGCATATAAAGTGTTAAGTACTGTATGTACATATATGAGAAAATATTTCCAGGACAAAACCAACATCTGCTTAATGGACAGTTAAAAAAAATACAGGGCACTTCAGTAGTTTCTTCATAATTAAACGTGATTGTAGCACAAAAATCTGCCTATCAGGAACAGTTTTGAATTAGGCACCAAAGTATCGTAAAATCGTGATTCTTGACAGGTTTTTCTTAAGGAGATAGATTTGAGATTGCATGGTGACCCAACAAAGAAACAAAATGTAACGTACAATTAAGAAACAAGCACATGAGCAAAAGTGCTGTTGTTTGTGCCCAATATCAAAGCCATGCTAATATTCAGCACAATATTGAGTGTGACATTTCATTTATACAGCATTTAAATAAACAAGAGATGCGTCTCTACTCACTCTGTACTTATGCACTCTTCCATTTTGTAGTATAAATAGTGCAAGCAGTGTGTTCACACTTATAATTACAACACGCAACGGTATAGTACATAATGCATAGTATAAGTGCATAGTGCCTTGTACATCATATGGGACACAAGAAAGAAGTAAATATTGAATAACTTAAATTTCAAACATAATATTGCCTGTTACCAGACATAATATTACAGGTTATTTTGTCTTGTTTTGACCCGCCAATAAAAAAGGTCACAAACAAAGCCAAAGAAGAACCGCTGCGAAATTCTGAGCAATACATAGTACTGGAGATTTCCTTCCTGAATGAATAATTTAAGTTGTTCATACAGATAGTTGCTTGTTGCCAGCTACTGGCGTAAAAATGTAACCAGTGGAAAGATTAATCATTCCCCTATGTGCTATCTTCCTAACTATACATTGCTAAATATTGCAAATGCATCCATTTAAATTGCACATGTACTGTATTTCAATTGTCTTACCTGTGACAAGGAAAGTACATCGGCCAGCACCTGCTTCGTTGGTGATGTCACAAGTGTACGCGCCGTAGCCCTCACGGTTGAGTGACTTTACGTGGTATTCTGTCTCGTCCCGAGTATCGAACTTGCCCGTTGTTAGCAGTCTGGTGCCCAGTTTCCATTCATATGTCAGTACTCTTGAGGGGTGGGCACGTAAGACCCTGCAGCTCAGTGAGAACGGCCGGCCTAGACCCTGCCTGATCTCCGTATACACCGGCTCCACAGCGGGAGGATCTGGAAAAGGACGCACGTTCATATCAGACAAAAATAACGTATTTGCATTGGTGTCTACTAAGTCAAAAAAAAAAAAAAAAAAAAATACAATTCCCTGCTGAAAAATCCAAAGGTATGATTTGCATGCTGGTCACCAGCATAGGAAGCGTTTTGCTCCAGCATGACTATGCTAGTCCACCAGCTAGACTAGCACTATACCAGCTCTAACCAGCCTGGATCAACATGGAATTCATGCTGGATTTTTCAGCAGGGTTGAGAAATGTGGCAGTTTGGAGAAGTACAGAATAAACATACTGTGACTGATAAAATAAAGATTCATTCACAAAATCAACAGGTTTTTGATATATAGTGGCCTGTGAGTGACAGGAAATGCGAAAGTTACTTGATAATGTTGCAACAGCAGCTTTACAGTCATCACAGACGGATCTGTAAGTTTTATAATCACTGCGAAGCAGCAAAACAGCAGAAAAAAGGGGGGAAAAAATGCTGACTCACCCACTCATAAGAGGGTGACCTGTCATGAATCAGTGATTCATGGTGTTGCGAGCCAATGCTCGCACATACACCATGATGCACACCATCAGAGAGCACAGCCCCGGGAGAGCATCATCAAACATAACATCATGTCCTTAGAAGGGTGCTGGCATCTGCACAGAGCTTGGACTTTTTATAGTCTGATTTGGAGAAGCTTCCTGTTACTGTAGTGCACAGCACTTCTATTAACGTCCGCTGAGAGTCATGCGTTCTTACAGAGAGGGCTTGATGCACAGAATTCACACACCACATTCCTCTCTTACTCTTCTATTTCATATACAGTACACCACCACTATGTAAGCTACAATATGCAACATATTGCAACATAAAGGGCTTAAGGATTATTTGAAAAGAAATGTTGATACAGTAAAGTATGGATATTGAATATTTTCACAAAAAGAGTTGTGGATGACTGAAAATCTCATTCATAATGGTTACTATGGCCCTGCAATAACATCTTCCCAAAGAAATAGGCTTTGCCTTTTTTTCTTGAAATTTTATCTAGTATGCCTTCAGTATATAAATGGAACAGTATAGGCAATACAGAGATGCAGTCCAGTAATTCAGACTATTCATACTTTTTACAATGTACCCCTACATCTCAAATCCACAGTGGCAATCATTTGAGGCATGCTCATTTCAGTCTATGGGGAATGCCATCAGCTTGACTGGTGTCTAAAGTATGTATAAACACACTCCAATTTCGTTGGCTGGCGACTGTCACACTTATATGAAGACAAGGAGAAGAACGGCAGTTCAAGTTACAGCATAACTTTAATAACTCAAAACCAAAGAGATCCACGTGACAGTGTGCACTCAAACACAATCAACACTAGACAATGAACACAAAGAACCAAAGGTTCAAGATAATGAACTCAAATGAAAACAGGTGTGCTCTAATTAATAACGTAATAAATAACCATGACAACAAATGGCAAGCAGGAACACAGGACACAAAGAGAAGCAAACGAAACCAAGTCTTTGAAAACGAAAATAAAACAGCTAAACATGACATCACCCCCCCTTTCGGAAGGCGGCTACAGGTGCAATAAATGATAAATGTTCAAATTGAGTTCAGGAGAGTGGAGGAGTAGAGGACCTCAATGGTGGAGCAGAAGACCACCAAAGCAAGACTGACGACCCCCATAGAGGAGCGGAAGACCACCACAGCAGAGTAGACAAGACTGAAGATTCCCACGGTGGAACCGATGGTGGGAGGAGCCAGGGTCGAGTTGGCGGTCCAACAGCCAACAGTGGAGCCCAGAGAACTGAAGACCCAGGCGTAGCTGAGGAGATGGAGAGATCAGACGACACCATAGGTTCAGGAGCCCATGGCGGAACTGCAGTGACGAGCAGCCGAGGTGGAGCCAGGGTTCCGGTGGATTGAGGTGGAGCCGGAGGGAAGGCAGAGCCCGATGGAGCAGTAGGGGTGGAGGGATGAAGCTCAGCTGATACAACATCCACTCAAAGTGGAGCATATATCCCAACTTCAGGAACCAACAGTGGTTAGGGAGGGAGGTAAATGAAGTAGGGGAAAGTAATTGCCCTACATACTCCATTCACCCTGCATAAACCCTAAGGGGGTACCTCCTAAGCAACCATCCACAGGGGAGCATACAATTTTACTTTAAACCCTAACATAGGGGAAAAATTGCTCAACCATGGGAATCAAAATACTTCAGGGTATCAGAATCAACCTCCGCACACAGCCACTGACTTATGCCGCCCTCACTTTGGGGGGCATGTGAAGGAGGCAGGATGTCCTCAGACATGTGCCCATTCTCCTATTTAAACTGAAGTATCTTTGCCAAAAATGCGCCGGCACACATAAATCGCAATCAAGCACTGCTCAGCATGCATATGAAATAGGCGACAGAAACAGAGGTTTCAAATTCCAAAAACCTGCTCTAATCCTGTGCCAATTCAGCATGGTTGTTCTCCACAGGAGGGAGCTATGACGAAAATGTAGGATCCAGACATCAAGGAACTCTACAATCTATCAATCCGGCCCTGGATCTAAGGAGCATGCTGAACCTCAGCAATGCTCTGGACTAGAAAAGTTAGCGGAACACACTCTTAACATTTGTCCATACTCTGTGCCTATCACGTGGGTCCATGAGGGCAGACCCCAACTTCAGCAACCTCAGGCTATAGGGGTTGCTTTGTGGAATGTGCTTTGTGGAATGGATGGCTAGATCTGACTCAGGAGATAGTACAACCTTCATCTGTGTGTGGACAGCAGAGGGAGCAGATTTTTTCAATAACATCCACCTCAACTTAGTAACCAACAGTATTCGAGCTAGCAGAAGGAGTCCCAAAAGGGAAAGAACTTCCCATCATTGATCCCATGCTCTGCCTACATTCCCTGTGATCAATCCCGCATTGGCGCTAAGGTGGCTACGGGACCCAAACCACAGAGTGTAGGAGCTCAACTCTAATCCCTCAAGTGAGAGTCAAGCATAAGTGGAGCTTCTCACCGCGACCGCATCACAAAGCATGCATTCAACTCCCCCGAGAGCTGTAAACGTTCCGTTCAATGCTAGATTCTTATCATTCTATCGAGAATCAGGCGAGAACAGAGTCTGCTGCCACGAATGCATCACGAGTGCCTTCAACTCCCTCGAGAGCTGAACGTACTCCGTTAAAATACTAGACTCTTATCATTCTATCGAGAATCAGGCGAGAACAGAGTCTGCTGCCCCGAATGCATCGCTATGAGTGCCCTCAACCTCCTCGAGAGCCAAACGCACTCGTGCATACGCTGTCCACTATCCCTCGAGTGATAATCAAGGAAGAACAAAGCTTCGTATCAGTCTCTTTCAGCTAGTCTCGTGAATGGATCATAATGATGACGATTCAGTTTTCTCTTTTTCTATAGTGGTCACAGTAAAAAAAAAAAAGTAAATATAAAATGAAATAACTAAAAAAGTTCCAAACTTTGTGAGTTGAAATAAACTTTTTTTAAAGTCATTTTTTCAGGTATGAGAGAAAGAAAGAAAAAGAGAATGGATGACTGGGGCATGTTTTATGAAATGACAAGAACAGGCTTTGGCAATCGTGCCATTTAGAGAATAGCTTTCTAAAATCAGTGGTTTGTTCACTTTGTTTCCCCACTCCAAATGGCAAACATGTGGAGGCCCCACGCTGTGAGTGGATTACATTCTGTGCAATACAATATCTGTTACAGCTGAGGTCAACAGTTCAGCTTCCACAACGACTTTATTCAGGCAATGATGCGAGCCCAAGCCTACCGCATTTTGTCATTCTGAATTTCACGGCTGAGTTTCCCAAACTGAACCAATTCCTGCTGACATGTTGCCAATGGATGAGGGTTTGATAGACTAGTCATGGCGGTTATCCCACACTCGCGCTGTCAGACAGGTGACGGCGAGCAACAGTGTGTATTTGCAAATCGATTTCAGCAATACAGGGAGAACAGGAAAAGACGTTTGCAGAAATGGAATCAATTGTGTATGCAAGTGGAAAGAAAAAACAGATAAACGATTTACTGAAACACTGCAACAGGAAGTGAAGAACAGTCCCAAATTGCTAATAAATGTACTGTACATTGCACAATATGGTTTAGCACACTTCTGTGTACACATTTTAATAACAGCTGTGTATCATATTGACTCTCTGCTAGTAAGCTGTAATTGTGTAAAGGATTTATGTGTATGCAACCAGGGCCGGTTCTAGACATTTGGAGGCCCTAGGCAATATTCATGTTGTAGGCCCCCCACCCCCAATAAAAAACTCTTCAAACAAATATGATGCCTAACCTTTTAATTTATACAACATTTAATATTAAATGTTTTTACTTACACAGTACATAAGTTTGGACACATTACTATTTTTAATGTTTTTGAAAGAAGTCTCTTATGCTCATCAAGCCTGGATTTATTTGATCAAAAATACAGAAAAATAATATATTATAAAAATTTAAAATAATGGTTTTCCTATTTTACTACTTTAAAATATATTTCTGTGATGCAAAGCAGAATTTAGTGTCATGTGATCCTTCAGAAAACTTTATAATATTCTGATTTATTATCAAATGTTAGAAATGGTGCTTAATATTTATTTTATAACCTGTGATACTTTTTTTCAGGATTTTTTTTTTTTGATTATTAAAAAGTTGTTTTAAAAAAGTCTTCACTATCACTTTTTATATATTTAACACATCCTTGCTGAATATTCCTGTTTTTTTTTTTTTTTGTATTTTTGATCAAATAAATGCAGGCTTGTAGAGCATAATAAAAAACTTCTTTCAAAAACATTAAAAATAGTAATTGGTCCAGACTTTTTACCAGTAGGCTACTGTATGTGCATATTAATCAAACTGCATCTAAGGTAATCTCTTTTTTGTTTAATGAAGATGTTATTGTTATTGTTATTTTGCTGTTTTATTCAATTTATTCACAGTTCCAGAATACCACTTCAGTGATATATGCTTTTATCATTTTTTTCATAGCTGGTATGGGCAGAATTTTTCCCTCCCATTTAATCAATATTGACTGCAGATGTTGTCATATTATTAATATAAATATGATATTATGCATTGCATTGCTACCTTAAATATGCTATACACAAATCAAGTGGACGAGAAAGACACGATCGCTACTGATTAGAAAAAAAATAATCTAAACTGATATTATTGGCGATATGGCGTAAGTAGGCTGATGTCAGACAGGGTATAATCTAATCCACAGGAGAATTTAGAAGATAGATCCATGAGATCCTTTATTTGAAACATTTAAAAATGTTGTAGTGTGTTGGCTTTTTAACTTTGAATACAAACGTCCTGTCTTTTACTTTTGTAGCGTTTTTAGTCAGCTCCCGACGCGATGTTATTCATTGTACGCGCAAATTCAAAGCGTCGCGTCTGGGCACGTTAATGACGCTCGGGCTCTTTTAAACTCGTAATAAAGCGGTGAATGCTTTTTCCAGAAATGACGCTGATCTACAGTACAAGTTTATATTTAGAATACATTGCAATCACTCCAAAATAGATGACGACAACGCACACACCTGCATTACGAGCTGTGCTTCTTTGCGTGCCTATTTAGGCTTTTGCTTCGCAGCACCTGATGGGCTGGCGTTAATGTGACGTAATGTAACAGTCTATGGTTAAGATAAACATCGTCAATATTTTTAGTTAATTAATAAATATTGAAATAACTTGTAGGATATTTGTAAAAAAAAAATTTGTCCCTCTGTCTGGGCCCCATCCCGCCAATCGGGCCCCAGGCACGTGCCTAGTTTGCCTTTGCATTAATCCGGCTCTGTATGCAACAATATACTGTATAGCTGCAACATGTACATGAAATGAGTAAAACAGTATTTTGAATAGCCTAAATTTTCATTTTATTTTTATTTATGGAGTTTATTCATTATAAATGGAATAGATTATTTAATAATTAATATCAGTATAATTATAATAACAGTAATCTAATCAAAAACATAGGGTACAAAAACTAAAATCCGCAGAAAGGGAAAGTAGTTTCAGAGTAAGTCATTCAATTTTGATTATAAATTAATCAAAATACCTTTTCTTCAGAATACCATCCACTGATGAATCATTTACAGTAAGACAAGAAATGTGCATTAAGAAAGCAAATAGGACCAATTTAGATTTAATTTTCAAACAAACATGATTTTAAGAATGGATTGCTTTATTTATATGAATTAAATGGGAATAGAACATATGAATCAATGACAAAATTCTACAATCATATATGAGGTAATTTCTTAAACCATTCTCTGAACATAAGACCAAATATAAAATGAAGTCAAACAAAACAGTTAGAATTACTGCCTGGCACAACAGCCTTATGAGACTTCATGTTGCAATTCACTGCCTTCATGTTAACTTTTGAATCAGTTGTGTTGACTTCTGCATCATTATTAAGGGTCTTAATTGCACACAGAAGACAACACTTTACGGTGAAGACGTGATGACTGTTTAGCTGCACAAAACATTTGTTTCTGACCTGTGTAGGAAATTGTTATGCAACATGCAATTACATGACATAACATGAAAACTGGCTTGTGTATAGATGAGAGTGTTAAAACCTATTAATTAACAAGTCCCCAGGGAACCCTCTTTACAAATTTGTGTCCAATATTAACTAAAGCAATAATGCAGTTTTTTGTTCTATTTTGGTGAATTTCTTAGGGGACTAAAAGCTGGGTTTGATGCATGAATGGTGATCGTACTTTGAATTGCACTCAGGACTTTTGCATGAGCATACCCTCTTTTTCATAAATTAATGCTAGTGGGAATAAATTAGTTCTCTGCTAATTAGGCTGGCAGCCAGTTTTGAATGCAATGCTAAGCGAACATTGAGCATGGAACACTGGCACTATGTCATCCGAGGAGAGGAATATTCCTCTATTCTCCAGCGCTTATCCCAGTTCCACACCACTAATCAGGATGCCAATTTTATCCCCTCATAACGAGGATCCACACTGCTCTTATATTCCACATCAGAATCCTTATTTGCATATGAGCCGTCCCAGTGTTTTGTCACTTTGAATAAGTAACTGTCATCCAAAAAACTCTCTTGTAGCAGTTTCTTATACATCAGTTCTACTTAGACCTCGTCCAAGTTGCAATTACTTATCGCTGGGCCCAGATGGAATCTGTGGGCTTTTATTGCATTTTCTGGACTTATTTTAGGAAAACTCATCTAAATGGATTTAAACGTGGTAAAATGTTGGGAGTCCTACTTTTATTTGTAGCAGAAAATGTAATCAAATTAGCTAAACCGTTGAATAAATAAACATGCAGTTTTGGGCAAGCTACTCAAAATGTAGCACTACATGTTAAACGGGGCTTTTCAATAGCTATACTGTCATTAAAATTTGTTCATTTTAAAAACATGGGAACAAAATTATTTAAAAAAGTAAAGATTCTGAAAGCATTTACAGAGATCTCGAGATTCAGATTTATTAGCTTTACAGTAGTAATAGTAAATATGGTATTTTATCATATGATATGATTAATATGTATTTTTAAATATGGTTTCATTATAAATATGGTGATTATCTCTAAAGTGGACACCCAACTTAATATTTGATATTTACCATGTCATGTCAACAACTGGAAAAGTCAGCCAGCTATTTATTATCATGTCAATTATTGTGCCTTTAGCCCTAACAGCAGTGGCGCCTTTTACCCCATAAATATACATATTCTTCCGTTACTGTAAAACTGTTGCTGTAATTACCTTGAAGAAACTGAAAAACAAACAAGACCTTTGTCTCAAAATATAGTAGCGATACCGGTGGCACGAGTAATAATGAGTCCCATGGATGAGCTTCGGTATAAAAGGAGGAGTGACGTCACTTCTCCTTTTATACCGAAGCTCATCCAGAGAGAACCCTTTGGACCATCTTAGCGATGAAAAATTGTTGCAAGAATACCGATTTGATCGACGTGCAATGTACAACAATGAAGCGAACTCTTCACCAGGGGTGCGGTGCATTAACTTACAATCTTAAAAGCGTAGTCTTGCTTAATCTTACCTGTTTTGTTGGCTTCTTTCTTTTCAGCACTCAGCTCTTTTTTTTCGACCACAGAGATGTTTTCGTATTTTTTAACCTCCTGAGACCCTGCGACCTCATATGAGGACATCACATTTTTGGTTGTGTGCAGCATAATACTTAATTCTGTGTAACTGAAACATGTTTTTCACAAACGAGGACACTTACACTCCCATCTGGTGGGGTCAGAAGAGAAAAAAAATTAACATAAATAATTTAAAGATGGCGGAGAACACAGGTCACATGTCACGCAGCCACTCCAGACCAAAACGTCCACAAGATAAAAAATCTAAAAACATTTCATTGTTGATTCTTGTTAAGTTATGCATAGAAGAGTTGTATGATTAAAATGGCATGCACATTTGACAAACTTTTGTAACAATAAAGATTTACTATGCTGCTAAAGTTGATGTCCACATATGAGGACAATGGGACTTAGCTTTGTTGAAATTGTATAAGATGTTAGCAAAAAAAAAAAAAAAATTGTAGTTGCATTGAGCTTCGTGACGCACACTAACTCACTCACTCGAGCGCGCACACACACACACACACACACACACTCAACGGGGCTTCAGTTCACTCACGATCGCGCGCGCACACACACACACACACACACACTCAACGGGGCTTCAGTTCACTCACGATCGCGCGCGCACACACACACACTCTCTCTGTCTCTCTCTCTCTTGCTCGTCGCTCGCTCGCGACACACACACACACACACTTTGCTCACTCACTCGCACACACACACACACACACACACACACACACACACTCTCTTTCTCTCTTGCTCACTCACTCGCGATCGCGCGCACACACACACTCTCTCTTGCTCGATCGCGAACACACACACACACACACAGGATATGAATTGTTGATATCAACAATTCAATTGTTGATATCAACAATTACATTTTTGATATCAGCAATTTAATTATTGAAATCAACAATAGAATTATTGATATCAACAACTGAATTCTTGATATCAACAATAGAATTATTGATATCAACAATTTAATTGTTGATATCAAGAATTGATTTCTTACTAGTAGAAATATAATTTTTGATATCAACAATTACATTGTTACTAGTAAAAATGCGAATTCCTGATTCCAATAATTCAATTGTCACTAGTTGAAATGTCTATTCTTGATATCAACAATTAATTGCTACTAGTAAAAATGTTAATTTTTGATATCTGAAAATGTATTTCTGATATCAATATAATTTCAGATATCTAAAATGGCTTTCTTACTAGTAACAATTACATTCATGATATCAGAAATTAACATAGTCACTAGTGAAAATGGAATTATTGATATCATAAATGAACATTGTTACTAGTAGCAATTCAATTGTTGATATCAAGAATAGACATTTCAACTAGTGACAATTGAATTCTTGATATCAAAAATAAAGGTTTTTACTATAAGAATTGTATTTCTGATATGTGAAATTGGAATTTCAACTAGTAAAAAATCAATTCTTCATATCAACAATTGATTTTGAATGGCAGCCTATGGAGACTTTTCACTAGTGAAAATACAATTACAGATATCAAGAATTATAGTTCCCTTTCGTTGTCACTCCGAGTTACGTCGGATGACGACGAAATGGGGTTTCGCTTAGAAAGCCTATCAACTTCGAGTATTACAAAACGAGCCAATTGCAAAGAAATGCCATGGGTCTGCGGAATTTGCATGACGTAACTCCACCCCACCTCGTGGGTATAAAAGGAGGAAGTCCGCAACAGCAGTTTATGTTTTCGCTTCGGAGCCAAGTGTATTCTTCTCTCCACAAGCCAACTCTGAATTATCAGCTTCACGAACGAGTGCCTCGAGTGTTGGTGTGACGGCGATCTCCGGCGAGTGCGTGCTTCCTGCTTATCTCTGCAGTGGTTCATCAGAGAGCGCGTGCTTCCCCGGGCGCTTCAACACGTGAGTTCTCTCTCTAAAAGAGCGCACGCGGCACGTCTTTTTAAAGACGGCTCGCCCGTGCATTTAAAAAAAAAAAAAAAAAACGAATGGTTGCGGCAGCTTGGTATCGGACTCTGATGGGCACGAGCGTTGTCTGGTATGTTTGGGCTTGATCATACTAGAGCAGCGCTCGTGGATGACTCATGTTCTCTCTGTGGGAACATGATCATCGCGTCATATAGGTCGAGACTCTGTGAACTCGCAAGAGTGAGAGTCCCCTCATCCACCCCCCGATCTTCGGCTGGTGGCCAGGGTGACCTGAGGGTGTTGGTCTGGAACAAGGCGCCGACTCCGTGTCCGTGACCCCAGCCTCCCCTCAACGGCGGTGCCCGCTAGTGAATAGGTGATTCCCACGAGTCTACCCTCTGGTGGCCCGTGTGTTTCATTTAAAGCTACAGAGGATGATACTATGTTTGTAGCAGCTTCACAAGGTGGGTTTGATTCTCTGCGAAGTGACGACTCGTCACAGCTGCCACCCTCTGGTGTGCATACGGCTGTGCCTGAGTCTGATCCAGAGATGACGGCCATGCTTTCCTGGGACGATTGGTTTTTGGGTAAGGCCGCCGACCCTCGTCCACGGCAAACCCCAATACCTTCCCTCCCGGACGTGCATGATGAGATCTCGAAGTCCCAGAAGACCCCCTGGTTTTCTCGGGACCGCTCGCTGATCTCATCCGCCTTTCCCCCCTCGATGGGGCCGCTGTCACGGGTACACTGGGGTTCCCCCGGCTGAACGCTCTGTTGCGATGCTATGTGTCCTCAGAGTGCTTCTTCTCGGCGCAATCCTAAGCACCCGCCCGTGGTCTATGGTTTTCGTCTACATTTGTGGCGAGATCCTATAGCACCACGGGACTGGCAGCCGCCTCTCTGCAGGCCATGGCCATTCTGCTGGTCCTCGACCCAGATGCTCATGGACTTGCACGAGGGCGGGACTGACCCAGGGCTCTTCACTGAGTCGCGCGCCGCCACTGACCTTGCTCTCCGAGCGACGAAAGTGGCCGTACGCTCCCTGGGTCAGGTGATGCCTACCATTCTGTGGCTGAACCTGTCTGATGTGCTGAATGTCGCGCGGCCCCGTCTGTCCGACGTTCCCATATCCCAGGTCGGCCTCTTCGGCGGGGCGGTTGAGAACTTTGCCCAACAGCTCTCAACCGCCCATGTGCAGACTGACGTGATTCTGTCCCGATGGCCCGCCGTCCGCTCAGATCCCTCGGTCTGCCCACTGCCGAAGGCGCCCCCCCCGCGGCTCCCACCCCGCCCGTTTAAAGAGACGGGCCGGCTCTGGAAGCCGCGGGCGGACGCCACAGCCCTCTCCAGCCCCGCCCCCCGCTACGTGCCGGGTTAAGCGGCGCTCCTGAGACGGGCTCCACAGAGATGGGACTCAGTTCTTCCAGGAGTTGGTAGCAGGACCACTCCTTTCCCCGGTGGAGGGCCGGGGAAAAATCCTTATTCTCCTAAGAACTGACTCTCCCGTCTCTGGGAAGACAGAGTTCTCGGACGACACAGAGCGCCGCCCACAAGCCGTGCTCTCCTCGTCCCCCTCTGTCCCAGAGGTGCTTGACACGGCGTGCCGTCCACGGACCGCTTCGCCCCGTCCCCCTCTGTCGCCAGACCCCTGCCAGAGCAGGCCCCCGCGGGACGACCAGCATGGTCCTCCCCTGGCCCCCTCTGTCAGGGCGCGATTGCTAACTGTGCCCCCACACCGGGCCGCTATGCCGTCCACGTCTGGGCCAGTTACTCCGCTTCGCTGCCTCTCCGGGGGGACGCCTGTCGTCCGCTTGATCCCGCTGGTTCAGTTCCTGGGAGCCTGGTTAGAGCTTCCCCGTCTGTCCCGCTGGATCGCGCGCACCATCAGGCTCGGCTTGCGATTCAGTTCGCACGGTCTCCTCCCCGCTTCAGGGGAGTCCGCTCCACTTTGGTCGGTGGCAATGCCCCTATCATGAGAGCAGAGATTGCCACCCTGCTGGCGAAGGGTGCAATCGAGACTGTCCCTCCAGCCGAGATGAGGTCCGGGTTCTACAGCCCCTACTTCATTGTCCCCAAGAAAACCGGTGGGTTACGGCCAATCCTGGACTTGCGCGTGTTGAACCGCTCCCTTCACAGGCTGCCGTTCAAGATGCTCTCCGCCAAACGCGTTCTCGAATGCGTGCGGCCCCAGGATTGGTTTGCAGCGATCGACCTGAAGGACGCCTACTTTCATGTCTCCATTCTTCCTCGACACAGACCGTTCCTACGGTTTGCTTTCGAGGGGCAGGCATACCAGTACGCGGTTCTCCCTTTCGGGCTAGCCCTGTCTCCTCGCACCTTCACGAAGGTCGTCGAGGCTGCCCTTGTTCCCCTTCGGGAACACGGGGTTCGCATCCTGAGTTATATCGACGACTGGCTGATCCTAGCCCACTCTCGAGATCAGGTTTGCGAACACAGGGACCTAGTGCTCCGGCACCTAGCTCGTCTGGGCCTTCGGGTCAACTGGGAGAAGAGCAAACTTTGCCCCGTGCAGAGGATCTCTTTTCTCGGTATGGACATCGACTCGGTCGCCATGTCCGCGCAGCTTACGAGCGAGCGCGCGCAGTCACTGCTGACTTGCCTGAGACATCTCAGGAGCAAGAATGCGGTTCCACTGAAACATTTTCAGAGGCTCCTGGGGCATATGGCATCTGCAGCCGCGGTCACGCCGCTCGGATTGCTTCATATGAGACCGCTTCAGCTTTGGCTTCGCGACCGAGTCCCGAGGTGGGCATGGCATCAAGGCACGCTCCGGGTACCAGTTACTCCGACCTGCCGTCAGTTCCTCACCCCGTGGTCGAACCTCAGTTTTCTCAGGGCGGGTGTCCCCCTGGAACGAGCTTCCCGGCATGTTGTGGTCTCCACGGATGCCTCCACCACGGGCTGGGGCGCCATGTGCAATGGACATGCTGCTGCGGGCTCCTGGACAGGACCCCAGCGGCTATGGCATGTCAATTGCCTCGAGTTGTTGGCAGTACAACTTGCCCTGCACCGCTTCCGGGCGTTGCTCAGGGGTCAACACGTACTAGTCCGCTCAGACAATACCGCTACTGTAGCGTACATCAACCATTAAGGTGGTCTACGCTCCCGCCGTATGTCACAACTCGCCCGCTACCTCCTTCTATGGAGTCAGAAGCATCTGAGGTCGCTTCGAGCCATTTTCATTCCCGGAGCCCTGAACTGTGCAGCCGACGAGCTCACGGCTTCAGCCCCTCCCTGTAGAATGGCGACTCCATCCCCAGTCGGTTCTGCTGATTTGGGACCAGTTCGGGGACGCACAGATAGATCTGTTTGCCTCTCACGACTCGACCCATTGCGGCCTGTATTTTTCCCTGACCGAGGGCACGCTCGGCACGGATGCACTGGCGCACAGCTGGCCGCCGGGCCGCAAATATGCGTTTCCCCCAGTGAGCCTTCTTGCGCAGACCTTGCGCAAGGTCAGGGAGGACGAGGAGCAGGTCATTTTGGTCGCGCCGTATTGGCCCGGCCGGACCTGGTTCCCCGAACTTGCACTCCTCGCGACAGCACCTCCCTGGCCCATTCCTCTGAGGAAGGACCTTCTTTCTCAGGGACGGGGCACCCTGTGGCACCCTCGCCCCGATCTCTGGAGCCTCCACGTGTGGCTCCTGGACGGCTCGAGGTAGGTTTGAGTACCCTTCCACCTACGGTGGCGGCTACCATCACTTCCGCTAGAGCGTCGTCCACGAGACACGTCTACGCGTTGAAGTGGAACCTCTTCGTCGACTGGTGCTCTTCTCACCGAGAAGACCCCCGGAGATGCTCGATCAGCGTTGTGCTTTCCTTCCTTCAGCAAGGGTTGGAGCGAAGGCTGTCTCCCTCCACCCTTAAGGTCTATGTTGCCGCCATTGCCGCACACCACGACCTAGTCGAGGGTAAGTCGGTAGGGAAGCACGACCTGGTCATCAGGTTCCTGAGAGGAGCGAGGAGACTAAATCCTCCTCGTCCTCCTCTCGTTCCCTCTTGGGACCTCTCAGTGGTTCTAACTGCCCTGAAGAGTGCTCCCTTTGAGCCCCTGCAATCAGTTGAGCTTAAGTTCCTGTCAATGAAGACAGCGCTCCTGGTTGCACTGGCCTCCATCAAGAGGGTAGGGGACCTGCACGCATTCTCCGTCGACGAAGCGTGCCTGGAATTCGGTCCGGCTTTCTCTCACGTGATCCTGAGACCCCGGCCCGGATATGTGCCCAAGGTTCCTACCACTCCCTTTCGGGACCAGGTGGTGAACCTGCAAGCGCTGCCCCCGGAGGAGGCAGACCCAGCCTTGGCACTGCTCTGTCCAGTACGCGCTCTTCGCGCCTATGTAGACAGGACGCGGTGTTTCAGGACCTCAGACCAGCTCTTTGTCTGTTATGGTGGGAAGCTGAAGGGAAAGGCTCTCTCCAAGCAAAGGTTGTCTCACTGGATAGTGGACGCCATTGCCTTGGGTTACCAGCAGCAAGGTCGACCGTGCCCCCTTGGTGTGACGGCCCACTCCACCCGGAGTGTGGCATCCTCTTGGGCTCTAGCGCATGGCGCCTCGCTAACAGACTCTGCAGAGCTGCAGGCTGGGCGACACCTAACACATTCGCCAGATTCTATAATCTCCGAGTGGAGCCAGTGTCCTCTCATGTACTCGCTTCAACTAGCTAGTACCGGACCCGCTCAGGTGTCTTCGCTTGCTCGCCATTCCACTCCACGGACTGGATACGTGCGATATTCTCCTCAGGTGAGCTTCCCGAAAGCCCTGAGTTCCTCCAGCACTCCTGACGTCGGCGCCAGTGTCTATTGCCTGCGCGTCGGCTAGGTGCCTCCCGTGTGCATGGTCCCTCCCCTGAGCGACCCCCACATGTGTATTTCCACTGTAAGCCTCTCTGAGCATGTGTCTTTCCCTTGGCAAGCCACCTTGCCACCCCTGGGGTTGAAATATTCCACCTGCGGCTGGACACCCCAGTGTTCTCCATATGTTTCCTTCGGGTCATATGTGTATTCTCTAAGCCCCCCCCCCCTCTGGGTTGGCATTAATTGCATACTTCCCCTAGCTTGGGATATGCTTCCCAGTGTACCTTGGTATTCCTGTGTTAAATGGAGTCCTTCGTCCAGTCTATGACAGGGATCTCAATTTACGCAGGGCACTGGAAGACAGCTGAGAAGGTGGCGTGATTAGACTGGTAACCCCATTTCGTCGTCATCCGACGTAACTCGGAGTGACAACGAAAGGGAACGTCTCGGTTACGTATGTAACCCTCGTTCCCTGAGTAGGGAACGGAGACGTTACGTCTGCCTGCCACTTTCCGCTGTACCGCGGGGATCGCCTGAGCTCAGTCTTGGCTCCTCAGCGAAGAAACATAAACTGCTGTTGCGGACTTCCTCCTTTTATACCCACGAGGTGGGGTGGAGTTACGTCATGCAAATTCCGCAGACCCATGGCATTTCTTTGCCATTGGCTCGTTTTGTAATACTCGAAGTTGATAGGCTTTCTAAGCGAAACCCCATTTCGTCGTCATCCGACGTAACGTCTCCGTTCCCTACTCAGGGAACGAGGGTTACATACGTAACCGAGACGTTTTTACTAGTTGAAATTCAGTTGCTGATATCAAGAATTATAATTTTAACTAGTGAAAATTTAATTGTGGATATCAAGAATTAGCATTGTTACTAGTGGAAATGTAATTTCTGATATCAAAAATTGCCATTGTTACTAGTAGAAATCTAATTCCTGATATCAATAACTATTATTTTAACTAGTGAAAATTGAATTGTTGATATCAAGAATTCATATCCTGAAAATGAATAAAAGTTAAAAAGCCTTGCCATAAACCCCAAAAAGCTAGAATAAATCTAAAATGCACGCCAAACCAAAACTCAGGTCTCAGGAGGATAAAGTTAAGATAGACCCACTGTCCTTGCATGAGGACATCATTTTATGCAAAAACTACTTCCTGTACAAAAACAAATTTTAGTTATTATACTTATTAGGTCCTACTTATACCAAATAGCAAGAAAAATTATAAAATGCACACCAGGCAAACTCTCGGGTCTCAGGAGGTTAAGGACTTCCTGAACCGTCCTCTTTTCCTTGCATTCCTTGCATTGTTTTTTTCCGTTATTTCTTCCCACTGATTCTGTTTTTTTGCAGCAGTTACATTGGGATTTAGTTTGCTTTCCAAAATTGTTTTTCTTTTATAATATTCGTCAAGAATAATTCATTTCTCCTCCTCTGTCCAATTAGGCTTTCTTTTTTTGTTTTCTTTATCCATTCCGATATCCAAGTCTACTTTATTTGATGAAACTGTGAAATTGCTAGTGTTAGTGTTTTGCGTATCTATGGCAACAACAGACTTTTATAACGTGAAATCCAGGATCGCTGTCGTGAAGCACTTAAATGTTTCCCTTACCTAAGAGAACCGTTTAAGAGATTATATGCAACACCCTTAAGTTATTCTCTTAGGTAAGTGGAAATCGCCCCTTAAGTATCATATTTAAGGGAAAAACTTAAGGTGCTTTATGCAACCGGGCACTGGACTTTAAGTTGGTGCTTTATGTTGGTTATTTATTTAGGTTATGAAGCAGTCATCCTTGAGGGGCAGCCGCTTTATTTTCACTTTGTTCTTTATGTTTATTTTATTATTGTTATGTTTAACGTTCAACGGTTCCCTCCTTCTTCCCTTATCAACAAACCTTGTTACTTACAATAGTGCAGAATCAACTTTGCGCTGCTGTCCGCGATCGCGTCGAGGATCCGACAAACACGCGTTTGTTAAGAAAAGTTCTGAGGTGAATTTTTGTGTGGTTTATTTTTCTAATGGTTTTCTAAAGGAGTAGCCCCGCTGTACCATACAGATGTATGCCTATAGACTATAGTTCAAAAGGTAAGGATTAGTATTAAAAAAAAAATCAATTAACAGGCTATAATTACTCAGCAAGATTGCATTAAATTGAACAAAAGTGACAATACAGACATTTATAATGTTACAAAAAATCTATTTAAATTGAAAGTTATTTTAAAATGTAATAACATTTCACAATATTACTGTTCTTAGAGTATTTTTAATCAAATAAATATTAATGCAGCCTTAAAGTAAAAAAACATTTTGTTTAAACCCCAAACTTTTGAAGGGAAGTTCCTTTATATATAT